>CAUYPK010037687.1:0-47939 GCA_963574355.1 Loris lydekkerianus | reverse complement strand
AGAATACTTAGAAATCTAAAAATAGACCTGCCATTTGATCATATAATTCTTTTACTAGGTTTATACCCAGAAGACCAAAAGTCACAATATAACAAAGACATCTGTACCAGAATGTTTACTGCAGCCCAATTCATAATTGCTCAGTCATGGAAGAAGCCCAAGTGCCCATCGACCCACGAATGGACTAGCAAATTGTGGTACATATATACCATGGAATACCATGTAGCCTCAAAGAAAGATGGAGACTTTACCTCTTTCATGTTTACATGGATGGAGCTGGAACATATTCTTCTTAGCAAAGTATCTCAGTAATGGAAGAAAAAATATCCAATGTACTCAGCCCTACTATGAAGCTAAATTACAGCTTTTACGTGAAGGCTATAACCCAACTATAGCACAAGACTATGGGGAAAGGGCCAAGGAAGGGGAAGGGAGGGGGGAGGTTTGGGTGGAGGGAGGGTAATGGGCGGGGCCACATCTATGGTACATCTTAGAATGGGTACAGGCGATTGCACTAACGTACACAGCTATGATTTTACAATAAAAAAAAAACCAAACACCAGCTTGATTTGATCAGTGTCAGCTTGGCGTATATTTCTTTATCAATTTACTTTTAATCTATATGTGTCCTTTTACTTAAAGTGGGTTTGTTAAAGACAATGTATCCTTGAATCTTGCTTTTCAGCCCACTGCAATAGCCCTTGTGTTTTATTTGGTGTATTTAGGGCTATTACAATCACTTCAATGACATTTCAAATAATTGTTGATATAGCTAGATAATATCTCCTAATTTTTTACTGTTTTCTATTCATTTCCCCTTTCCCACTCTTGTTCTGGTTTTTGTAGTTTTAATTGAGCATTTATAATTTCATTTTCTCTCCTTTCCTACATATCAATTGTTCTTCTTTTATAAAACTTTTTAAAGTGGTTCTTTTAGAGTTTGCAATATCTTTCTACGTCTAAATCTACTTTCACACAATACTATACTGCTTTACAGGGAGTGCAAGTACCCATAATACCAAAATCACACTAATTCCTTCCTGCCATTTTTTGTATCATTGCTGTTGTTCATTTTATTTACACATAAGCCTATGCATATTTGAATATATTGTTATTATTATTATTTTGAATCAAGTTTTCTGTTAGATCAATCAAGAATAAGAAAAAATAAAAGTTTTTATTTTGCCTACAGTTCTTTTTTCTTTGATATGTTTTCTTTTTTGAGCGTTTTATCCTTTTTTGTTTTTTTTTTAAATTTCAGATTAATATGAGAGTACAAATATGTCTTTATGTATATTTGAGTTTCTAACATACGTAATTTTCCTTTTTCTTGAAAGAACTTATTTTAACATTTCTTACAGGGCAAGTCTACTGGCAAAAATTCCCTCAATTTTTGCTTGAGAAAGTTTTTATTTCTCCTTGATTTTAAGTGATAAATTTAAAAATACAAATTGTAAAAAGTATAAATTTAAATTCTAAGTTGATGTCCCCCCCCCCCTTAACACTTTTAAACAGCCATGTGTCATGTAGGGATAGGTCTACATTTTGAGATGTGCCTTGTTAGATGGTTTCATCATTGTATAAACATCACAGAGTGTATGTACCTAGACAGTGTAGCCCACCACACACCTAGGCCATATGGAAGGGCTTATTGCTCCGAGGCTGCAAATATGTACATCAAACATGTTACTAAACTCGATACTGTAGGCAATTGTGCCACATGGTGTTTGGGTATCAAAGGCTACAGAAGGTGCTACCTGGCACTATGTTGTCACTGGGCAATAGGAATTCCTCATCTCCCTTATAATCTTCTGGGATCACTGTGGTTAAATCAGCCTGGCATTGGCTGAAACATCACTAGGCACATGACTATATTTCATATCATTCTTTTCTTACTTATATAGTTTTTGAAAAGAAATCAGATGTCATTTTTATCTTCACTCCTTGATAGGTAAGGTGTTTATTTCCTCTTTTGTTAAAGGTTATTTTTCTAGCTTTGATTTTCTGAGGTTTGAATATTATATACTTCAAACAGACAGATATTACACGTCTATAATATCTGTTTTAAAGTATTGATCTAGTAATTTGAATAACTGTGTCATCTTTGGGTTTCCTTCTAATGACTGTTTTCTAATCCTAATAAGAAGTTCAATTTTTCCCATAGCATTTTAAAAACTGTCAGTTCTCCCAGAGTGCAGCTTTTTTATTGGTGTGAAGGAAAACTTCAACATGATCAGAAATGCCTGTGGAGCGTCTTTTCTGGCCCAGAATTTACCTAGGAGGTAGAAGAAGGCAGAATCTAACTGGAGTGGGCCCAGAGATACTGGAAGTATCTGGTTGGCTCTAGAAATCTGGATAGTACTGGGTTTTAGGTACAGGAGGTTTTCTGGGTTCAGTTCTAAATCTACTGTATTCTCCCTTTACGTACCTTACTGGGTGACTCCATCTATTCCCTTGGCTTCACTTATCTTCTTTATACAGATGAATTTCAAATCTGTACCTCCGGTCTAAACGCTTCTCTTGAGTTCTAGATCCAAATACCTGTCTGTGCACTTTTGCACTTGGAGGTCACAAAGTCACTTCCATGACTTGAGCATGTGGAACACTCAGCACATACACATGCTCTCTCTCACTCTCTCTCTCACTCTCACACATGCTCTCTCTCACTCTCTCTCTCTCTCACGCACACAAGCACACACACGCTTCCACTCACACACACACTCTCTCATTCTCTCTCACACACACACACTTTCTCTCACCCTCACACACATGTACTCTCTCTCTCACACTTACACATGCTCTCTCTCACTCTCTCTCTCTCTCACACAAACACACGCTTCCACTCACTCTCTCTCACACATACACAATCAACCACTCTCTCTCACACACACACGCTCTCTCTCACACTCACATGCTCTCTCTCTCTCACACACACACACACGCTCTCTCACTCTCACACACACATGCTCCCTCTCACACACACACTCTTTCTCACTTTCTCACACACACTCTCTTACACACGCTCTCTCTCACACATACACTCTCTCACATACACACATGCTCTCTCTCACTCACTCACACACACTCTCTCACTCTCACACACATGCTCTCTCTGTCACACACACACGCTCTTACTTTCTCACACACACTCACACACGCTCTCTCTCACTCTCACACACACACATTCTCACTCTCACACACATACGTGCTCTCTCACACATACACATGCTCTCTCTCACTCTCTCTCACACACACACACGCTCTCTCACTCTCTCACCCACACATGCTCTCTCACACACACGCTCTTTCTCACTTTCTCACACACGCTCTCTCTCGCTTTCTCACACACACTCTCACACACGCTCTCTCTCACTTTCTCACACACTCTCATACACACAGGCTCTCTCTCTCACACACATGCTTTCTCTCACTCTCTCACACACATGCTCTTTCTCACTCTCTCACACACACACGCTCTTGCATTCTCTCACACATACACGCTTTCACTCACACATGCTCTCTCTCACTCTCTCACACACACACACACGCTCTCTCTCACTGTCTTTCTCACACACACAGGCTCTCTGTCACTCTTTCACACACACACCCTCTCTCTCAGACATGCTCTCTCACTCACACACACGGTCTCCCTCATTCTCTCACACACACTCTCTTTCACTCTTTCTCGCACACACACATGCTCTCTCTCAGTGTCTCTCTCACACACATGCTCTCTCACACACGTTCTCTCTCTCACACATATTTTAACTTTGAATATCTATTACTGATATAATTACAATTTCAAAAGCTCATTAAATGAGTTGCTGCCCATAGAAATGAGTTATGTTCAGAGTAAATATAAATAACTGTTTTCAAGTGTGTTAATGGATATTATACAGAAATTAATTCAATCTCTCTTTGCCTCTTCATCCAAAGTCTAATAAAACTATTCTGCTAACTTCACTGAGTTTTTGTGAAGGTTTCATGAGCAAATCTATGAGAAAGCTCTTGGCAAACCATTTGAAAGTAAAGTATGAACATTAGTAATATCTCTATCACTAAAACCTGAAAGGACAAGGTTCTTTTCTTTTTGCAGCATGTATCATGAATGATACTACATTATAAGGATATGCCATTTTTATTTATCCATTTCTTACGGTTGATAGACATTTGGATTGTTTTTACTTTTGGTCTATTATGAATAATGTTGCTATGAATGTTTATGTACAAGTTTTTTGTGTGGACGTGTTTTCAACTCTCTTGAGTATATACCTGGGAATGAAATTGCTGGGTCATTAGGTAATTCTACATTTAATCTTCTGAGGAACTGGGAGATGTTTTCCAAAGTGGTTGAACCATTTTATATTTCCTTTCATTTCTTTTCCTTTTTAAATTAAATCATAGCTGTGGACATTAATGCAATCATTGGGCACCATACACTGGTTTTATATATACTTTGAAATATTTTTGTCAAACTGGTTAATATAGCTTTCCTGGCAGGACAAAGTTCTTGTGTTGGGGTTATCCCAGGAAATAAAAGGGAATGTGTCCCATTCCTTAGCCTATGATATGACACAGTGGCATCTCACTGCCAATGTGACATCACAGGGAAGATATGACACAGTGATACCTCACCACCAACATGACATCAGAGGGAAGATATGACATAGTAATATCTCACTGCCAATGTAACATCACAGGGAAGATGTGACCCAGTGACACCTCACCACCAATGTGACATCACAGGGAAGATATGACACAGTGACACCTCACCACCAACATGACATCACAGGGAAGATATGACACAATGACACCTCACCACCAATGTGTCATCACCGGGGAGACTGTCACATGAAAGTCGGTCATGAAAATTGCTTCTTTCTTTGAAAACAACTGTCCCATTCTTTTGGCATCAAAAGAACATGGGGGCAATCTGAGACTAAAGTTTGGGGTATCAGTTTATAAAAACAGGGTCACTTGTAAAAAAATTCTGAAAGGCCTCGTCCAGGATTCTCCTCTAATAATATCCATGTTCTTCTCCTATTTTACTTTTTTTTTTTTTTTTTTTAAGGCAAGCATGGAACTAAGTTTACTGAGGAAGAGAAAGGTAGGCTTGCAGAGTGAGGAAGTTTACAGAGCAGGATGCACTCTCCACAGACAGTGAACAGCCTCCATGGGCAGGACAAGTAAACAGAGAGGCCCTATTCTACGTTTTTAATGAGCATGACAACAAAGACTTTGTGTTTGTCTTAAAACTTCCCCTGAGAAATTGCAAGTCCTATATCTGGGAAGTCTTAACTGTCTCTCATTAGACAATTCAATTTGTATTGTCTACACCAAGGGACCAGATTCAGTCTACATCCATCTCCAGAACTGGGCTTAGAGTTGAACTTATTTTTCCATAGGTCAGTAAAATAGCTGAAGGTATTGAAAGAGCATAAAAATCTGAAGTCAGAGAGACCTGTATTCAAATTTCAGCTCCAAAACTCATTAGCTGGATAACCTTAAGTAATTTCTGCCTTTCCTTCCCTGGAAAAATGGAAATAATAGTACTTTCCTTGTATGGTTGCTGTGACAATTTAGGAAGCTACCCTCCACCCCCCATCCCCCACAACTCCTTTCCTTTCATCCTTCAGGGAAGTTATGGGAGAGACTGGTGAAATCATTTGCCACAGCCATAAGGATATTAGTTAAAAAAAAAAAAAAGAAAAAAAGGCTGGATGTGGTGGTACATACCTGTAATACTAGCCTTTAGGAGGCCAAGATGTGTAGAGTTCTCAGGAGTTCAAGACCACCCTGAGAAAGAGTGAAACCCTGTCTCTACAAAAAATAGGGAAAAACTAGCTGGGTATTGTGGTAGGCGCCTGTAGGCCCAGCTACTTGGGAGGCTGAGGCAAAAGAATTGCTTAAGCCCTAGAGTTTGAGGTTACTGTGAGATGCAATGCCAGACACAGTGAGATTCTGTCTCAGAAAACAAAAAAAAAAAGGACATTAGGAAAAAAATAAAGGTTTGCAGAAGAGGATATTGTATATGTTTGTATTTTTATTTCCTTTTTTTTCTTTACCATTAATGTTAGTTTGATAAGGGAAGGAAAAAAGGCTGGTAGGTCGGTCACTTTCAGCTATATGCAATCTATTCTGCAAAATGCCTCTAAGCAAAGAACAACATCTTGCATCACTTTCCATAGGTTACTTCAAATTCTGAGGTATACTTCCTACAGGAAAAATTGCTTTCTGGAGGCATTCTCTAGAATGCTCTCCAAACACTGGTGAGAAAACAGCCAAGTTGACAAAGCCAAGGAGATAACTACACCCCAGGCTTCTGCTGGTTCAGTAGCAACTCCCCCTTCAACCTCAGGGAAAGGAGAAGCCTCTTCCTCTTACATGAGGAAGGTGAATTTGGAATATGAAAGCCAATAAATTCTAATATTTTATACATACATGAGCTTTTTTCTTCAGCAGTTCACACAGAAATTTAAGAAAAACACCATCCTTCTGAAAACTATTTCAGGATTCTACACATCTTATTGACATGTGGATACAAAGGTAAGTACTGGTGTGCTGGTGAGACGGCACTATAGGGGAAAAACACCCCTCTGTGTGGCACCTGCTGATTTCTGTGGCGTAAATACAGTCACCACGGCCAGTTACATGCTGCCAACATGACATCACTGAGTGGGGAGCTGGAAAGAATCATGAGTGGTCAATTCTCAAGGGCCAGGGTAAGCTGGCTCCAGGACATCACTGAGCTGGAGGCTCACGCTGAGGACTAATAGCTATTGGCAAATTCAACACTTGTTGAAAATAGACATCATCAAGTCCTAGAATTCACTGCCTCCTAGCTTTGTGGCCTGCATTTTGGTCATTGTTTCTCTGGCTTTTGGAAACAGCTCAGTAAATCTCACCACTGTGGACCCCAGACCCTTTGATTTAATGAAGATTGATGTCTTCATTAGATTTTGAAAATAAATGCTCCAACATTTTATTACCTGGTTGCTGGTGCCTAGTACTCTCTGTTCCATTGCCCATCTCACCCACCTCCTGTGACACATTCCTGAAAGTGCTCCAGGAAAAAAATGTTACAGCCTTGGCAGGTCAGCCCCTTCTGGTTGTGCAATGTCCTTCCTGAGAAACCTTGCTCTCCAGAGACGGTCATTCTGAAACGGGAGCAAGAAGTGGGGGCTCCAGACCAGGCCCTCTTGCAAGTGGTAGCATAAGGGAGCAGATGTTGGAGAGCTGGAACAGAATAAATCCATGGGAAAGGGCATTTATTATTATTATTATTAAATCATAGCTGTGTACATTAATGCGATCATGGGGCACCATACACTGATTTTATAGACCATTTGACACATTTTCATCACACCGGTTAACATAGCCTTCCTGGCATTTTCTTAGTTATTGTGTTAAGACATTTACATTCTACATTTACTAAGTTTCACATATACCCTTGTAAGATGCACTGCAGGTGTAATCCCATCAATCACCCTCCCTCCCCTCCATTTCCCCCTTTTTATTCTTCTAAACATAATTATGAATATCATTTTATTGTATCTACAAGATGTGCCTACACCTTTTGGGGGGGGTGCTTCGTCTTTAAAATCACAATTAAGATTTTAAATTAGGAACAAACACCAGCTTGACTGCTTATAAACTTTTTTTTCTACTTAGTAGTTCTCATTAAACTTAAAAAGTAATAGCATTTATGAGGTGTAGAATATAAGACTGTGTTGGCCCCTATTGCTTTACTTGTGTGATAATTATGCTTTGGTGTTTTCTGGTAGACATTGCATTTTAATAAATATATAATCCCCATGAGGATCAGAATTAATGCTCTGTAAAGGTTCTCTGGAAGTAATAACTCACTGCAGAGTTTCCACTGTAAGGGAGAGAATATTTCTCACTCATTGCAAGATTCATGACTGAGATCTTCAGACTAACAAGGGAAAAGCATAATAGAAAAAGAAATAGGAAAACTGAGTAAAAATACTGAAAGAACTAGGAAAACAGTATTTTTATGCTTAAGCGTGATAAAGAGCAGACTTGAGTAAAGGGAGTGTGGTCTAATGGGGGGTACTTAGCAAGGCCTGTTCTCAGATTCCTCTTGGTGTCTGTGTGTCTTCAAAGATGAGGAAATTCTCTTCCTCTGGGTATAGGGAAAACCCCTTTGGAATGAAAATCATATGACCTATGTTCAGGGAAAGGTCAGTTAGTGATTATGGACTGTTTCAGCAGAGGAGTGAGAAGGTCCTGCTTCCACTGTTTTCACAAATGCCAAGGTGATATAAATTGGAATAATATGTTCTGAATCTCATTACCACAATACCTTCCTTTAAGAAAAAACTGAAGGGCAGCACCTGTGGCTCAAAGGAGTAGGGTGCTGGCCTCATATGCTGGAGGTGGCGGGTTCAAACCCAGCCCTGGCAAAAAACTGCAAAAAACAAACAAACAAAAAACCCCCACAAAAAACTAGTAAAAAAGAAAAAACTGAAACCCATAAAAGGATCATTGATTTATAACATGTCGTGAAGAATGCTTGTGCAGAACCCCCTATGTTTTTGTTGAGGAATGTATGCATTTTTTGCTATTTCCTTAATTATTATTATTTTTTTTTTCTAATTGCTGTCTTGAGTTTGTCTATTGTTTTCTGTTTTATCTGTCTCTGAACTCAAGTTTTAGGTTCTTTTAACTGTAAGATCATACAAGGATACCGGCAAAAAAGGATAATCTGAATTCTTTCCAATTTGGATGCCCTTCATTGCTTTCTCTTGCCAGATTTTTCTGGCTAGAACTTCCAGTGTTATGATTAATAAAAAGTGGTGAAAGAGGGCATCTTTTTCTTGTTCCATATCTCGATGAAAAGGCTTTCAGAGTTTCTTGATTCCATATAATGGTAGCTATGGTCTTATCTATCATATAAGGCTTTTTATCATATTGAGGTATCTTTCAATTTGTTGATAGTTTTTATCAAGAAAGGGTGTTGAGTTTTATCGAATGCTTTTTTTTTGCATCTTTTGTAATAATGCATTGTTTTGTCCTTGATTCTCTTGACATGATTTATCATGTTTGATACACACATGTTGAAGCATCCTCGCATTCCTAACTGAATACTACTTGATAATGGCAAATGATCTTTTCAGTGTGTTACTGAATTTGGTTTGTTAGTCATTTGTTGAGAATCTTAGCATCTGTGTTTATCAGGGATATTTTCCTATAGTTCTTTTGTTGTTTTCCTGTCTAAACCCGGTTTTGGTAACAGGGTAATCCTGGCATGGTTGAATGACTTTGGAAGTATTACTTCAGTTTCAAGTTTTTGAAATATTTTGGGTAGAATTGTTATTAGCTTGTTATATGTTTGGTAGAATTCAGTAGTGAATCCAACAAGTCTTAACCTTTTATTTGATGAAATGCTCCTTTCATTATACCATCACTGTTGGTCTATTCAGGTTTTCGATTTCTTCATGGTTCTATCTTCATAAGCTGTATGTATCCAGGAATTCATCCTTTTCTTCTGGATTTTACAATTTGTTGGCATGCCATTGTTGATAATTGTCTCTAATGATTCCTCATATTTCTGTGGTATATGTTGAAATGTTTCCGTTTTCATCACTATTTATTTGATTTTTCTTTCTTTCATTTTTAGTTAGTCTAGCTATAGGTTTGTCAATTTTATCTTTTTAAAACATCCAATTTTCATTTTGTTGATCTTTAGCATTTTTTAAGTTTCAATGTTACTTATTTCTGCTGTGATCTTATTTATTTCTTTCCCTCTATGAATTTTGAGTTTAGTTTGCTCTTGCTTTTCTAGTTCCTTGAGATGCATCATTAAGTTGTTTCTTTTAAGTCTGTTTTTTTATTATACATATATAGACATTCATTACCATAAACTTCCCTCTTAATACCACTTTTTTCTGTCTATATTGGTCCTAGTATATTATGTTTTCATTTGAATTTGTTTAAAGAACTTTGTTTAAAAATTTCTTCATTTCTTCATTTTTGAGTTTGCCATTCAGGAGTATATTGTTTGATTGCCATGTATTTGTACAGTTCCCAAAGTTCCCCTTGATATCTACTTTTATTCCATTGTGGTAAGAAAAGATACTTGATATGATACTGTTTCTACTTTTTTTTTCAGTCTGTTCAGTGTTACCTGTTGTTTGTCCTGGGGAATTTCCCGTATACCGATGAGATGAATGTACATTCTGGAGGTTTGATGAAATGTTCTAAAAATGTCTGTTAGGTCCATTTTCTCTAGTTTACTTTGTTTCTTTGCTAATTTTCTGCCTGAATGATCTGTCCCTTGCCAAAAATAGGGTATTGAATTTCGCCACTATCATTGTATTGCAGTCTCTCTCTCTTTAGATGTAATAATATTTGCTATATGAATCTGGGTACTCTAGAGTAGGGTGCATATATTTTCACTGTTGTTATAAATTCTTGCTGAATTGACCCCTTTATATTATTATATCATAATGTTCTTTGTCTCCTTTTGCAAAAGTTGTTAAGTAAGTCTATTTTATCTGAGTATAGCTGCTGCTTTTTTAAAAAAAAATTTAAGTAGCATGAAATATTTCTTTCCATCCCCATATTTGCTGTCTACAAGTGTTTGTAGGCAGCATATAGTTGGGTCTCATTTTTAGTGGGTAGTGGATAAATCCATTTATCTTTTTAATTATAAAATTTAGTCCAATTGCATTCATTATTATTGATAGGTAAGGCCTTATTGCTGCTATTTTGTTACTTGTTTTAACTTGTATAAAACTCCTCTCATCTTTTCTTACTGTCTTCCTTTCAGGTTAAGTGATTTTTCTTTAATGACAGTAAGTTTTAATTTGTTGCTTTTCATTTTTATTGTATTTGTTACAGGTTTTTACATTATAGTTGTCATGAGGCTTGCAAATACATCTTGTAAGTATTTTAAAGTGTTTTAATACTATAAAACTATCTAAATACTATGTATAAATATTTAAACACCATATTAAAACTATTTATTATTTAACTATTTAAATAAAATTATTATAAAGCTATTTGAATATAACTTAAAAGTTTTAAATATGAGTGGCACCTGTGGAGTGGCGCCAGCCCCATTTACCAGGAGTTGTGGGTTCAAACATGGCCCCTGCCAAAACTGCAAAGAAAAAAATAAAATAAAACAAAAAATAAAAGTTTTAAATATAAAACTATTGATTCAAAAAAGAAAATAAACAAAAAAGCTATACATACTAACTTTCTTCTCTCACACGTTTAATTTTAGATGTCACAATTTACATTTTTGTATTGCCTACCTCTTAACAGTTTGTTGTGTTTATTATTTTTAATTGTTGCCTTTTAGTCATCTTACAAAACGTATAAGTGGTTTGACCACCACAATTATAATATTAGTATAATAACTACATTAGTGTCCTTTTCTTTAGGGTTGAAGGGCTCCCTTTAGCATTTCCTGTATGGCAGGGCTGGTAGGGATAAATTCCCTCAGCTATTTTTGTTTGTTTTGTTTTTCTGTCTGGGAAATTCTTAAAGTCTCCTTTGTTTCTCAGCAATAATTTTGCTGAGTATCCTCTGTTGACACTTTATTTCTCACAGCACTTTAGATGCATTGTCACCATCCTTCTTCACTTATGTTTCTGCTGCGAAGTCTGCTGCCGGGCATATTGGATCTCCCTTACATATTATCTGTTTCCTCTGTCTTGGTGCTTTTAGGATCTTCACTTTGTCTTTGGTGTGTATTAGTTTGATTGTATATAAGGGTATTGGGGTTGAAACTTACTAGTGACCTTTGCTCTTTCTGTACTTATATATTTGTATCTTTCTCTTGAGCCACAAAGTTTTTGTTATTATGTCTTTGAATAAGCTTTCTACCCATTTTTACTTTCTCAATTCCTCTTTAAATCTAATAATCTGCATATTTACTATTTTTTAGCATAGATCTTAGAAGATTGATCATTCCTTTCATTAATTATTTATATTTTCAATTTAGCATAGACCTTGTAAGATTAATCATACCTTTTCATTATTTTTTTCTTTTTACTTCTGTGATAGTGTACTTTCAAATACTTTGTTTTAGTACTCACTGATTCTTTCTTCTCTTTGGTCAATTCTGCTGTTAATAGTCCCTACCAATTGCATTGTATTTTTCTGTTCCAGGATTTCCATTTTATTTTTTTATTATTATTATTTCAATATCTCCATTAAAGTCTCAGATAAATTTCTGAATTGATTCTCCATGTTTTATTTAGCTTTCTTAAATCAGCTAGTTTGAATTCTGTGCTTTAGAGATCATGTATTTCCATCACTTACAATGTCTGACAATTAAGTGCATGAACTTGCCACACTGAGCTTATATTGGTAACACTGAAAAAACAGCTTGGTAAGGTTTTATAACCTTGGTACATCAGTGTCTCACAACTGTGTTCATGTCAAAGTGTGACAGTGTTTTGCTGAGTGGCATAAATTACTGTTGTGTGTTTTTGTGTGCCATCACAAAAATGCTGGAGCTTGAATTAGATTAATGAGGAAACATTACATTTCTTGTTAAACTTGACAGGAATGGAACTTAAATCAGGGACATGTTAGTCTAAGTTTATGAGGATAAAATAATGAAGAAAATGGCAATGTACAAATGGATTAAATGGGTTTTTTTTTGAAACATTTAGAGAGAATGTGATAGAGAGAGGTCAAGGCATTCAATAGACAGAAGAACTAACAAAATGCAAAAAAATTGTTGAATTGTCATCACAATCATTACTTACTGTGAGAAGCATAGCAGACCAAGTAAACATCAATAGAAATGGTTAGGAAAATTTTAACTGAAAATCTTAGCATGTAAAATGTGTGTACAAAAAGTTGTCCTGAAAAAAACACACTGAAGAACAAAAACAAAGGAGAGTCAAAGTTTTCCAAGACCTTTTGGAGAGGCCAAATAACATTTGGAGCATGTTACCACT
Organism: Loris lydekkerianus; assembly: GCA_963574355.1. Classification (NCBI taxonomy): domain Eukaryota; kingdom Metazoa; phylum Chordata; class Mammalia; order Primates; family Lorisidae; genus Loris; species Loris lydekkerianus. The sequence continues at coordinate 34,995 of CAUYPK010037687.1, read as the reverse complement.
GGTGATGAAACATGAGTGTACCAATCCCACCCTGAAAGAAAGCATCAGAGTGCACAATGGAACTCAGCTAATTCTCCATGATCCAAAAAAAAAAATCTTTGCCAGTCCAAATCAAGACTTAAAACAATGTTGCTAATCTTTTCTGATATCAGAGGGCTGTATTCATTATGAATTTATATCAACTGGACATACACTTAACCAAGTTTACTAATTGGAAGTGCTGAAAAGGCTGTATGAACATGTTAAATGATAGCTGGGTGTTGTTGCGGGTGCTTGAGGTCTCAGCTACTTGAGAGGCTGAGGCAAGAGAATCACCTAAGTCCAAGAGCTGGAGGTTGTCGTGAGCTGTGATGTCACAGCACTGTATTCAGGGCGACAAAGTGAAACTCTGTCAAAAAAGGAAGGAAGGAAGGAAGAAAGGAAGGAAGGAGGAAAGGGAAGGAAAGGGAAGGAAAGGGAAGGGAAGGAAGAAGTTAAATGAAAACAACCTGAACTTTTCACCAATAACTCATGTCCCTTGCAATAAGACAATGCACCAGCTCACACAGCACTGTTTATGAGGGAGTTTTTAGGCAGTAAACAAATAACAGCATTGGAGCACCCTTTCTACTCACCTGATCTGGCCCCCAGCAACTTTTACCCACAGATAAAGGAAAGAGTGAAAGGAAGACATTTTGGTGACATTCAGGACATCAAGAGTAATATGATAACAGCTCTGATGGCCATTCCAGAAAAAGAGTTCCAAAATTGCTTTGCAGGATGGACAAGGTGCTGATTTGGGGGCATAGCTTCCCAAGAGGAGTACTTTGAAGATGACTATAGGATTATTTAGCAACATTATTCTGAATGTTATTGTATTTGTGGGAGTTTGATAATGTGTGTATATTCAGAGATTAGGTATTTATTTAGTTTTCACAGTCTAGCTTTGTTTGTGCCTATCCTTCAGAGGTCCTTCAAGGGATTCTAAGCTAACTCTATTGTATTCCCTGTATCTGTGACCACTCCAGCAATCTCAGCACTGAGGACACTCTTAGGTCCAGCTTTGCCACAACTCTCACGAGGGATCCAAGGTTGATGTGGTTTTCTAACCCAGGTGGTCCTGGGAAGGACCCAGGGAGTGTGATGGGGCAGTGTAGAAATGCTGGCAAGACCATCACTGAGGCTCAGACTCCTGGATTGTGAGATACAGACAAGCCTCCCTCTGGGTCCTATGCAAGCAGCTCTGAGCTGGAAACTTAGCTGGGAAAGATTGGAGCAACACATTGTGCAACTTTTGTGTTCACTGCCAGGACCTATGTCAGAGACAGATGAGCCTTTCCAGCAAGGAACTAGTGTGCACAGTCTCTTCTGAAAGCCTTGGCAGATGGTTTGGGGTGGGGCCATTTCCAGGCTTGAAGACAGAAGCAAGTTTTGGCAGGGCAGATCAGCCATCTAGATGTCTGTCTTCACTCTTGAAATGCCCTACTTAAGTTTTCAGTCCACCAAGATTTTACAAACCTACTTGAAACTTGAGTCTTTCACAGGGACTTCTGACTGTGGATGAATGCAGAATTTTTGTAGTTGCAATGGGATATAAGCACTTTACCACCATCTCGGTGACATCACCAATTTGCATTTTCTGTCTCATTTAGACTCTTAAAAAAACTTGTCCAGTTTTTTTTTGCTTTTTAAAAGTATTATCCATGTCTTTGAAATTCCCATTACTAGTGCTCTTTTCTCAACATCTTCTAATTATTGAGGGTCACTCCTCCCACCAAAATAGGTGTAACAAGCATTAGAAACACAGTATAAGAGCATTGTGGAGCTGGAGAAGATGAGGGGAAATAAAGAAACTGGAAATAGGAAAACAAGAATAGAAAAAGATATTTTTGTCTCATTTTTTCCTAGAGGATTATTTCATTTCTTTTGGTTTGATGTATTTCACACAAAAGCCTTTCAAAAACCTTTTTTTTCAATGCTTATGAGTGTGCATAATTTGCTCCAAAACTTCTTTCTTCAAAATTGCTTTTGAACTATCACTGTTCCCCAATGATGGCCATAATTACACTTTACAATCATATGATAATTACACGCTGATGTATGAAGCAGAGTAATAAAAATGTCAGATGACTAGTGTGGTATAATGAAAAATAAATTTGGTCTTTGTCCCTGGTTTTTGGCTCTGAGCTTCAAAAACCCTTTTAATTTCTTTTGTGAGAGGAGAGTTATTAATACCTTTCAACCATACCAGATTTTATGCTAGCAAGGTGACTGTTAGAGGGGCCCCTAGATAGCTGAAGTGACTCCCAGGAAAAAGAAACCATGTGAATAGAAGGTTAAAACTTTTTATGGAAGGAGGGGCAAAGGGCTGGGGATGGAGTTCAGTCACATGGCTAATAATTTAGTTAATCACAGTAATGTTATGAAATATCAATAAAAACTTTGAAAAATGAAGGATGGAGAGCTTTCTGGTTGGGAACATACTGAAATACTGGTAGGATGGTGTACTTCAACTTCACAGTCATAGAAGCTCTTGGGCTTGGGAGACCCTTCCAGACTTGCCCTATGTAACACTTCATCTGCTGTTCATTTGTAATTTTTGTAACAACATGGAATTCATATGTATAGTCCTTTCATACACTCTGTGAGTCCTTTTAGCAAATTATTGAACCTGAAGAGGTTATGGGCAGCCCCAAATTATAGCTGTCTGGAGAAGAGTTCATTACTGTTGAGAATGCCTGGGATTTATGCCTGATGATTTGAATTGCAGGCAGTTTTCTGGGAGTGAGACCCTCCCCCCAGGTAGACTATACCATTTGTGGCAGTATTGAACTCAGTTGTAGTACAGTTGATGCCAGAGAATTGGTGTCAAAATGCAAGTAGTTGTATCTATAAATCATATACTACTTTTGAGCAAAATGATAAAACAGTCTACCAGTGATTGGAGATATCTGCAGGGAGAAACAGGGCAAAGATATCAATTTTTTTCAATATAGTAATTAGGTAAAAGCAAGAAGTAAAAATTATACTCACTCTTAGTTTAAATTCAAATGAATAAATATTTATTGAGCACCTATTATGAGCCAATACTTTGCTAAAGGCTAGGTATTATAAAATTAAATAAGAAAACTAGAATTTATAATTGATGGATGAAAACAACAAAACCACATTGTATTTTTTCTTTTCTTTCTTTTTTATTTTTTCTTTTTCTTTTTCTTTTTTTTTTTTTTTTTTTTTTTTTTGTCTGTCAGCCAACTTGAGCAAGGATAAATAGTCCAGCTTCTAGAATAACTATGTGGAAGTTTAGTCCTACTTGCTAGGTTGGATTTATTAGGACAGATTCTAGTCCCATTTCTAAAAAAAATTTGTATTATTCCTATATTGGTCCCAAAAGAATTTAAAAGTACACTAGTTAATTTCTATTTCTTTTAAATGTGGAAATTTTTTTTTTTGTTTTTGGAGACAGAGCCTCAAGGTGCCTGGGTAGAGTGCTATGGAATCACAGCTCACAGCAACCTCCAACTCCTGGGCTAAAGCGATTGATTCTCCTGTCTCTGCTGCCCAAGTATCTGGGAGTACAGGTGCCTGCCACAACGCCCAGCTATTTTTTTTTTTTTTTTCGTTGTATCCATCATTGTTGTTTGGCAGGCCTGGGCTGGATTTGAACCCGCCAGCTCAGGTGTATGTGGCTGGCGCCTTACCTGCTTGAGCCACAGGTGCCAAGACTTAAATGTGGAAATTTTTTGTGTGCAAATTTTGCTATTAACAATGTCACAGTATTATGATTTAACAAACAGGTTCAAAAATCTTCACGTTCTAAGACCGTACAATGCACATTCCAAGAATTACATTCCCATAGACTATAATGTAAACACCTCCTCCTGGAGCAGTTCCACACAGTGGCCATATGTGTCTATGGTGAAGATGAAAGTATGTATCAATTTGCTAAAACTACCAAATTGAAATATCAAATTCAGAAAAAACAGTGTACTTATATAACTGACAAGTTAGTTGTCATTACAATTTTATAATTCAAAAAAATAAAATTTTATAATTCTATAAAGTTAACTATTTTATGAAAATTGGTAATTATAGTGGCTAATTTTAGGGAGTCCAACAATTACTTGTTTTTTTATAAAGTTACAGATATACATGCATACATATATTCATGTAAAGAGAGAAAATGAATCAAAAACAGAGTTTGCAGAATTTATTTCATTTCTTGATAAGCTAAAAGATCAAAAATGCCTGCAAGTGGCACACACACACAAAAAAGTGTCATCTAGAATGACAAAGGTACTTTCAGTGTATGGTTTCTTTTTCTTTTTTTTTTTAGAGAGACAAAGTTTACTATGTTGCCCTAGGTAGAGTGCTATAACGTCACAGCTCACAGCAACTTCAAACTGTTAGGCTTAAGTGAATCTCTTGCCTCAACCTCCCAAGTAGCTGGGACTCCAGGTGCCCGCCACAAAGCTAGGCTATTTCTTTTGTTGTTGTTGTTGTTGTTGTTGTTATAGTTGTCATTGTTGTTTGTCAGGCCTGGGCTAGGTTCGAACCTGCCAGCCCCAGCGCATGTGGCTGGTGCCCTAGCTGCTGAGCTACAGGCACCAAGCCTTGGTGTACATTTTCTATTTGGAATATTAAAATGAATATCACATTTAGCAAGATTGTTAAAGCAGTAATTTCTTTTTTTTATTACTTCTCCCTCTGCACTAATATGTATTTTCTTCATTATTTGGTTCTTTTTAACTCAATTGCAGTGTACAACTCTGAATTCAGAGTCAGAGAGGACAGTACACTTAATCAGCTTCTGTTTTAAGAACCAGAAAACAGAAATAGGAACTCTTGGCATCACAGCTCGAGTAGGAAAATGGGGGCCTTTGAACACGTTAAAACCAACACATTACAAGATTTATTACTTGGAGAAAATGTACACTTATTTGTGAGTTTGTGTTAAATATCTTTCTCTATATCATAAAATGTAGAGAAGTTCTTGAAATCTTCTATGCTAAGTGCTGTCCCTATATTTAGCTTGAACTAACTAGTGATAGGTTCAGAAAATGTTTCAAATGATTAGTTTACTGTTTCCAGTGCCTAAATTATTTTTAAAAGATTTAAAATTATTATTTTGTAGTTAAAAAACCTTCCAAATCCCTTCCTGTTGTAACATAATAGGAATCTAAAATTATAATCCTCATGTGCTTACTCATAATTGTAATATATTTATAATAACCAAAATGTATAAAATTAGTGGAATGTTGACATATCAAGTTCTTATTAAACTTTTTTGTAAATATCTTTGGTCTCTGCCATTTTTGACAATTACTTCACTTTTTATTTTTTCTGTACCTGTCACTTGTAAAATATCTATGTTACTTTTAAATTTATGTGTTTAAAAAATTCATTCTTGGGCCTTTAACACTATTATAAAATAATAAAACTAAATTCATAACCATTTATATTTAACAAATAAAATAACTAATGGCATCTTTAATTATGATTTCAATCTTTACTGTGAAAATAATTTTTGTCTGTGAGGCCCAGTATTGAAATCTTGCACCATACTAGATAGTTATGAGAAGGATGTATTATGTGCTCATGTGATTATAACTTATATCAGCAGTATTTTAGAAGCTTAACACATGGAACAAGCTTTTCAAGGAAATATCTAAACAACAAAATATTTTAGAATTGGCAATAAGTTATTCCTCTGCAGTCCTGTTAATCTTTCAAATTCATGATGTAATTTACATTGACAGCCCTCCACGTCATAAAACTTCTAGAAAAAATTTATTTAACCTGTTTATCTTCTAAGGATTCAGATATTTAAATATTGTCTTTAAATTTAAATTTTTAATCATCTCAATTTCTTATTTTTCCAATCATCTCAATTCTTATTTTTCTTACCTAAAGATAATCTCTTGAATGATGGTTTTTATGCTCAATGAAAAAACAAAACTTTTTTTTCATGCCTTCTCATAACCTGCATTCTATACACTGGTTTAACAGAGTGGAATTGTTTTCCTAATTCTGTGTAAAGATTATTTGCTGAACATTGCTATTTCAAAATTTCCCTGGATGAGGATTGCCAAATGTTTCTGCAGACATTTATGTAGTTCTAATTCTTCATTTCCTTCTTGCATTTTACAAATTGTTTTGTTTTTCAGGCTTTTCCTCATCATGGATGTTAATGATTTAGCTTGTTTTCATTATTTTTAGAATTATTGTTACATTTCATGAGTTATTATTTTTGAGCAACATTAAGTGATACAGAACAAATCTTTATTTAAATTTTTAAGTAAATACATACAGTTTATTTTACAGTTTTATAAAAGTACAAGAAAAGACACTCACTGCTGTTTCTCGAAATTCTGGTTTCAAAATTACAGCCAACTGATTCTCAACAAGGCAAACAACTACATACACTGAGGAAAGTGTATCTGCATGTGCATAGCCACATGCAGAAGAATGAAGCAGGATCCTCCTCTCTGTACACAAAAATTCAAGATGGATTAAAGACTTAACTGTAAGACATTAAACCATAAAAAAATTTAGAAGAAAATGCAGGAAAAATTCTTTCAGATATTAGCTTACCCAAAATATTTATGACTAACACCTCAAAGGCAAATATAGCAAATAAATAAGTGGGACTTAATTAAATTAAAAAGCCTCTGCACAGCAAAGGAAATAATCAACAGAGCGAATAGACAAGCTACCAAATTGAAAAAAAAAAAAAAAAAAAAAAAATTTCCAAGCCTTCAGTCCCGTCTATTGGTCAGTGTGTCTGTTTACATGATAGTACTGTTCTGTGCTGTTTGGAGTACTATAGCTTTATAAGAGATATTAAAGTTGGGAGATGACTCCAGGTTTGTTTTGTTTTCTCAAGATTGCTTTGAGGTCTTTTCTGGTTCAATACAAATTTTAGGATTCTTTTTTTTTTATTCTGTGAAAAATGACATTAAAATTGTGGTAAGGATTATATTTAAACTGTAGATCACTTTGGGTAGTATGGATATACTAATAATATTACTTCTTTCAATTCATGAATATAGAATGTCTTTCCTTTACTTGTGTTATCTATAATTTCCTTCATCAGTGCTTTGTTTTTTTCCACATAAAGATCTTTCATCTCCTTGGTTACATTTATTGCTAAGTATCTTATTTTTTTTAATGCTATTGTGAATGAAATTGATTTTTTAATGTCTTCTTTGGATAGTCTGTTGTTAGTCTAATGAAACACTACCAACTTTGGTATATTAATTTCATATCTTGCAACTTCACTGAATTTTTTTATCAGTTCTAACAGAGATTTAGTGTAATCATTAATGTCTTTTATATAATATAATACCATGTCATTAGCAGACAGAAAATTTCACTTCTTCCTTTCCTATTCAGAAAAAAAGTGTATTTCTTTTTCCTGTCTAATTGGTCTGGTTAGAACTTTCAGTGTTATGTTGAATTAAAGTGATAGGAGTGGGGATCTTTGCCTTGTTCTAGATCTTAGAGGAAAAGCTTTTACCTTTTCTCTAGTGAGTATGATATAAGTTATGGGCTTTTCATACCTTTTCTTTTATTGTGTGTCAGTCGATTCCTCTATACTTTAGAAGTTTTGATCATGAAAGGATGGTGAATTTTGTCAAATGTTTTTATCTACTTGGTTTTGTAATGTTTCATTTTAAGTCTATTCCTCAGGAAAACTACACATTTCTATAAAACTGGAACCTTTTGTTAATTTTCTTTGTATCCTTGGAACCTAAGTCAGTTCCTGATACATAACCATTAATTTATAAATATTTCTTGATTGTGTGGCTTATGGAATATTCTATAATCAGAAGTGTTCTATTTTTTAATTTAGCATAACATTTAAAAATACATGTTTAGTTTACTATGTTGTTTTCTGATATTATTTATTCAAGGTACATTTAAGCAAGATATGAGCTATGAGTTAGTAAATCCCTTGACTAATATTTTTAATATTCTAAAGTAAAGAACTTTTGATGGAAATAGGTAATATAAATTAGTAAAATGGATTCTTAATATATGTAAAAAAGAATAACTATAAAAGGGAACAGATGTTTTCACTTCTGGCCAGTTACTGCCATAAAAATGTCAGATTTTCTGAATTTAAAATGCCAGAAGTTTACATTTTTATATGAACTGTTAAATGTTAGAAACTTATTAAACTTTGTTAAATTTACACACCTCAAATACAACTCTTCTCTGGTTCTGATTTAGACTAATTACTACCAGTTGGTTACTTCCACCTACATGTTGTTTTCTAGAGACACAGAAAGGTAGGTAAGTGATAGTGTCACAAAGATCAAAGTGGATGGTTAAGACTAAGTATTAATCATCTCAATTCTCATTTTTCCATATTAAAAATCAGCACAGATGAAGCTCCATGTATAAAATTAATCCAAGTTTTTCTTTATTTATAACCCCAGAAAGAAAGTAATTGTGTAATGCATTCTTATCAGGATGGAATCTTGAATTTTTTTTTTTTTTTTACATAACATTAAAGCTAGTGTGCCTTGAATTTAGTGTCATAAACTTTTTTTCTTTTCACCATAAGAAAGTTAATAATAAAAGAACAATAATTCATAAATGCAGAATATCCACTAAAACAGAAGGGCAACACCACTGGGTTGATATGAAAGCCTTTCTAAGGGTGGGTAGCATAATACATACGTTAGAAAGGAGGAGGAAGTGGAGAGTCAGTATTAGAAAACAGTGGATTATATAAGATGATAGTGTTATTCACAATGGGGCAAAACCAGAATATGAGGAAGGAGTTTTTAGGATTTAGGTCAATGGTTCTCAACCTTCCTAATGCCGTGACCCTTTAATATAGATGATGTCATCACGCCAGGTACTCATATGTGGGTGTATCTGCATGTGGGTGGACCCGCCTGGAGACGGATACAGGAGTCATGTCTTGATTGTTAAGACCTTTGGAAATTTGTGTTTTCCGACTCCCAACGGGGGCGTGACCCACAGGTTGAAAACCGCTGATTTAGGCAAACAGACAATCTAACTTAGCAGTAGTCTGTGCTTGTAAGTACCAAGAAGTCATCATGGGAAGCAATTTAAGAGCTAGACTTTGAAGTTTTTAAGTGACATCATGGGGAAGGTGGCATCATTAGACTTGTGCTTTATCAAATTGATGTAGCATCAATGTGTGTGTGTGTGTGTGTGTGTGTGTGTGTGTATGCATATATTTCAAAAAGGGACACTATAACGAAAAGGAAAAGACTTAGTACGTTATTTGAATAACTTAGACATAAGATAATAAAGGTTTTGTCTAGGAATTGAAGGATGAGTATGTTGATTAAAGTAAAAAGAAAATCCCGGGAAATAACTGACTTTAATGAGATAGATGACTTTAATAAGGTCATCCAACTAGACAGTGGCAATGGTTAACTTAACCTTGTGTTTCCAGAATCCAAGCTCCAAACCTTCACGTATTGTATGCCTGTTGGCTCCATATTTTTAACAGGTGGACCTCTCCACTGATATTAAAAACTCAAGTCCAAATCTCAACTTGTGATCTGATGTTGCTCCACACATTCTATTTTATAGAAAGTGTTACAATCAAATGCCCATTTAGCCAGAGACCTGGATATCATTATCTTCTCTCTACTGCCAATTTCAATCGTCATACCCTCCTAAAATTTAATTTCCAAATATGTTTTAAATAATAAGTTGTTTGCAAGTATCACAGTAGAATTTTACCTTACCTTTTCCATGGACTGCTGCACAAACACCTCATTTGTCTCTTGCTCAGTTTTCCCATGCCCCCTACTCATTCAAAATCCATTTTCCACATTGTCATCAAGGTGAATACTGTAAAAAACATGCCATAAAACTTCTCCTCTTAAAAGTATTTCATCTTTTCCCCATTGCCCTTAAAATGTAATTCAACATACTAAACATAGGTTTAAAGTAGGGTGACCGTAGGTCCTGTTATTCCTGAAATGCTCTCAATTTATACCACTGTTATTCAGTATAATTCTTAATTAGCGCCCTTTTTCCTCTGAAATCCTGGTACTTGGTTACTGCTCCAGTCTCATTTAGAACCACTCCATCCAGCCCATTTACTCTCTGTTTATGCTATCATTCAAACAGAAATGTTCATAGTTCTTAAACTCTCTCAAACTTTTTTCCAGGTTCTAGAACATGCTGGGCCTTCTGCTTATATCTTTCTATTAATCACTCACTCTTCCAAAAATTACTGGCTAATAATTTAGATGTCACTTCTAATTCAGCTTTTGGATTTTCTACCAAAAGAATAAACTAGGTGCCCTTCTCAAGTATCTTATCACTCTATCATTATTAAATTTACTCACACTAATGTTTTTGCCTATTTTTGTGTTGGTACCACCCACATTTTTCTGAGGTTTTGCAGACAAAGAAAGTATGCACAAATATTTACTCGCTGAGGGCCCATATTTAACAGAAAATAATTCTGTTAACTAGTCAGAATTTATTAGTTCTGTAGGAAGACTAACCTCTAGCACTGAGGATAGTGCCCTACAGAACATAGGTTCTCAACACCTATTTTGTTTAGTAACTAAGTTAATATATGAATGAATACATGGGTGTTTTAAGATTTTTAAAGTGATTAGAACTAATGTTAATTAGCATTCCTATTTAAAACGATATTGAGAAATAGGATTCAGATGTCCGGAACTAGGAAGAGATTTAATTTCGTACAGGGTAAGTACAGTAGATAAAAAATAAAACTGTTTAGTATTTGAAAATACAGTGTGTGAATTGGCAATGTTACTGAAACGAAGAGTGCTTTTCTTTTTTGTTTGGAAAAGTAGGTGTGCTTCAATGTTATTGAAGTGATGTATCATGTAGGTGGATAATAAGTGGAGAAGAAAAGAAAACATTTTAAATATCTGTTAATTCTTTATTAAAGTTAGAGGGCAATGGTTGGATTTGGAAAATACATCTCCTCGATCAGAAAATTGTTGACCATGGATAATCTGAGTGAAAGAAACCACAATCACCAAAGACCACACACTGATACACTGGGCTTGTCATAGGTTTAACTATGTTCGCCAAGACATTTTTAGGACAAGCTACTTTCATGAATAAAAAAAATGTTGCTTTTTCATAAAAGTCTTGCCTCTGTGTTCTCCAGGTATGTCTAGGGAAATCTGATCATAGGGTAAACTGAGCTTAAGTTTATGAACAGAAATGACATTACCAGAATTGCTAGTAAGATTATTTGGTAGGACCATGTAGGATGATTTACAGTAAAAAAGACGAAGTTGTAAAATTAGTAGATTTAAGCCCTGGCAAGTGTTATAGCAATAGGATGCAGAAGAGAGAATTATAAGATAATTGAATGAGTGATAGACTTTGGTAATTTGGGGGATGGACTAGGAAGGAAAGGAATCAGAAATGCTCTGATTGACTAGCTAGTAAGTGTAGACCCTGATTAGTTACTAGTTAGAATATTATTCAGCATTATGGTCTATTTGTTTTGGTGAAACAAGAGGTTAAGTTTACAGAGCAGTATTCAGATTGCTACTTGTAAGTAGAGTTTGGGAAAGATGTGCTAACATGGGTTTTGAAGAGTGAGATTGAATATTTAAAGCCGAAGACTATACAAGTATATAACATTGTATAACTCATTGGTTATACAATGAGAGAAAAGAGGAAAGGCCAGCATTGGAATCATGCTTTAATTACATGTACTAAATCATTCCTCCTAATGATTATCAATGTTTGATATACCCTGTCTTCCTGTACATACTGAAATCTGGCAGGGTCCTTAGCTTCCCTGGGTCTTTATCTATGCCTGTCATCACTTACCCCCATAATGAGAATACTTTATTTCACATATGTCAATAAATTTTACCTAGGCAGAAATGCATAAAATATAGAATCCTCATAGACTTTTCTATCTTCAAATTTTTGAACAGAAAGAACGGGAGAGAGGTTCTAATTTGGCCTTTATGTTTCGACTGCCTTTTGCTGCCGGGAGGGTGTTCAGCATCAGCATGTTGGACACTCTACTGTATCAGGTATGTTAATATTGCTTTTTAGCTCTGTAAAATGGTTACTTTATGTTTGAATGTTATTGAAGAAATAATACATCTAGTATTTCTCATGGATCTGTTAACTTAAAATTCTCTCTGTAAGTAATTAAGTATTTTATTTCATGTTATTAATGACACAAATGCTCCTATGAAAAATTTTGTTTGTGAGAAAACATTATTTTAAAAAGTAACCTATGGAAATTTTTTAGGCTTTCTTTTGTCAGTTCCTACAATATTTATGGTGATATTTTAATACACTTTATATTAAGAATATTATGGAATAAAAAAAGATAAAAAGAGATAAGAAAAAATTACTAAGTTAAAAAAAAAAAGAGCGTTCCTCATAGTACACAGGTTTTTTTTTTTTGTAGATTTGAAATAAAACATCAGATTGATGTTGGTGAAATGATCAACCAAGGACAATTAAAGCATCTAGCAATTATTGTCTTCTTTAGAAAATTATAAAAATGATTTTACAGCAACTAAGAACGGTTTAATCTTTTCCTGAATGCTCAGTTAACCTTTTCATTTTACTGTAGCTAAGAGTTTTATGGAGATGTTCTTTCCCACATATAATACTTTTTGTCTCTGCCAAAAACTGAGTAATATTTTGGTAATATTTCATATTCTCTGATTCCAGTAATCATACACTCTCTAAATATTCTCATTAAAGGAAAAAAAGATATTCACAGGGCCTTAAATTAATTGATAATGTTCATTTCCAACGGTGTACTTAAGCATTTTGTTTTGCCTATTTTGGGGGGATTATTTATTTATGACCTATATTTGCTTAACTGAACAAACTAAGCCAAAAAGAGTAAAAGCTTTTCTGCTGAACTTTGGGCTAATTTTGCTCATAAGTGTTCCTGAAGCAATGTCAAGAACCATCTGCTTATGTCAGATGGATGCCTGAGCAAACACAAAAAAGGAACATAAATACTCCTATTATCACGAAATTTCCACACATATTATATGGGTACTCCAGGAGTTAGATCTTGCACGGCAAGCACCATGACCACACACACATACTTCTAACCTCTTAAAGAGATTAGATTGGAAGGGAGATTTTGTTTGTAGAATACTGTTAAAATTGATGATTTTATATCAATAGGTTCAAATGCTTGGGCTTTATTATACACCAGTGACATTTTTTAATCTATGTTTAAATATAATCTTGTAAAAAAAAAAAAGGCTAATATGTAAGTTAAATGGAAAACGATATTTTGTAGAAGTGGAAAATGATGGATTTTTCCTCCTCTTCATTTTACCTCACATTTTATGTTCTAAATAGAAAATGGAAATTGGGTGAAGCTTGTGCTAAAACAGTAAACTAGAACTATATTTTTTAAAGTCTTAAATGAAATAGCATAAACATTATATCAAGCATTTCCATCCAATACCTACATGTGTATGTATAACTGAAACAAGAAACTTACGTTCAAAACATAATCTTTCTGCTTGTAATCGGCTATATAATTTTCTATCTTATTGGAAGACACACTGTTTCATTTAAAAATGTGCTGTCCAGGCTTGACGCCCGTAGCACAGTGGTTATGGCGCCAGCCATGTACACTGAAGCTGGCAGGTTCGAACCCGGCCTGGGCCAGCTAAACAACAATGACAACTGCAACAAAAAGTAGCCAGGCATTGTGGCAGGCACCTGTAGTCCCAGCTACCTGAGAGGCTGAGGCAAGAGAATGGCTTAAGCCCAGGAGTTTGAGGTTGCTGTTATCTGTGATGCCAGGGCATGCTACCCAGGGTGATATAGTGAGATTATGGGAAAAAAAAAAAAAAAAAAATTGCTGTCCATAACCCATAACTCTACTTTGTGACTTGTTGTTTGAAAGCACTTAACTGCAGGATTAGTAAAATCTAGAGAGTAATTTCCCTTCATTAGGACCTTTGATAGAGTGTTAGTAGTTTTTTAAGTATTGGGAATGATTTTCAAGAACACTTTCTTTAATTTCTTACTTAGAAAATGGTCTACGTGTCTCAAAAGACTATCCTGCCCTTCAAACTTTCCAATGTAAGAGATATGCTATCACCCGAGGGAAGTGCAAGATTTCAAATTAAAAACAACAACCACCTCACCCTCTTTTAGCATGGAATGGTGTGGAAAGAGAATATAAGCAATAATAAATGATAAATATAGTTTAGAAATTAATTTTTCTAACATGTAGTTTAGTCCTAAAATACAGATTAAAATTTTTCATTGCAAATTGATTTAAATCTTTCCAGTTTTTAAAATATTCACATTTTGTTTATAATTTTTTGGTTTTCAAAATTTTAAAATGGGGCCATATGCCTATAATCCCAGCACTTTGGGAGGCCAAGGTGAGTGAATCGTCTGAGCTAAGGTGCTCCAGACCAGCCTGAGCAAAATTGAGACCCAGTCTATACCAAACAGAAAAACTAGCTGAGTGTGGTGGCTGGTGCCTATAATCCCAGCTGCTTGAGAGGCTGAAGCAGGGAGATTGTCTGAGCCCAGGAGCCTGAGGTTGCTGTAAGCTATGATGATGCCATGGCACTCTAGCCAGGCCAACAGAGTGAGACTCTGTCTCAAAAATAAATAAATAAATAAATAAAATAAAAATGTTTGTATCATGCCTAATAGCACATATAAAATGTAAGCATATCAAGGTAGCAATTATTTCTAATTTTTTTTTATGAATAGCTCAACTGGATGTATTTATTTAGGACAGGGATAAGATAGACTTTATTATTTTTTTATGGAGGCTTAAGGATGTGTTATGAGCAGTAATCTTTGGGAAGTGCTTAGCTGTTCACATTCCTAGCTATTCTATACATCTCAGACACCTAATACATACATATTTTGTTTATATTGTAGTCATTTGTGAAGGATTATATGATTTCCATCACTAGACTTCTGCTGGGACTGGACACTACTCCAGGATCAGGGTTTCTTTGTTCTGTAAGTAAATCTCCAAAACAAAAGATTGTTCTGATAGAAGGTTTTGAAATTCATCTACCGTATATTTTGGCTGATTCTAACATGTCCTATAGTATTTTATCTGATGTATGTCCAAAGAGTTGCATAGAGTTTTTAAATTCCTTAAAATTTCAGGGAAATATATATTATTTTTAATTAACAATCATAATAGATAGCCATTCCATATACAATTCAGAACAAGTTGAGTTTTTTGTTTGTTTGTTTGTTTGTTTGTTTTCCTAACTGACAATGTGAGGCTGACAGGTTTAGATGTAGGGTACCATACTGTCTGGGAAAATGATCATCATGCAGTTCAACTGTTTGTTTGATAGATGAGTATAACTATGTCCCACTGTATTAAATGAAGTGACTTGCAAGCCATTCAGATTTACAAGTAACAAAGAGGCACTATAACTCATGTTTCCTGTCCTTTAGCCCTAAGATTTTTCTACCACACATCTTTGTCAATATGGATGTTCATAGAGCACAGGGTTCAAGAAGTATTTTTGCACTGTAACGTCTTTTGCATTTTACATTTCATAGCATTGGCAGACCATGTCTACTAAATACCAGTGGCAGATTCCAGTTATTACAAAAATATCTCCATATGATTTATTTCTCCAATTCAATTACCAGTGCTCTGTGGCCTATAACTAATATTATAACAGCATACTGCTCTAAACTGAGTACTTAGATTTTTTTATGTTTGGGTGAGATAAGTTGAAGTAAAATAAATATATTTAGTACATGAGTAAGCATTTGTGAACTATTCCTTTTGAGATTTCAAAATATTAATAAATTCACCCATTAAGAAGTTAAAAATAACCACTGTATTTTTAATTTTTAAACACCTAATATATAAATAATTTATATGTATTATAGATGAAAATCACTGAGGATGACTTATGGATCAGAACTTATGCCAGACTTTATCAGAAGTTGTGTTCTTCTACTGGAGATGTTCCCATTGGAATCTACAGGACTGAATCTCAGAAACTTACTACATCAGAGGTTTGGAAATATTGAAGCATTCCTGTTTTGATGTTTAATCTGTTGAATATGAGCATTCATAAACTTGGAAGCTGATTTCTAAAAAATACCTTAGAAAATGAAGAAGAATGTTTTCTGAATACATAGTATTGAATTTCAGAAACAAAATCTTTTCAACTAATTTATTTTAGAAAACTACATCAGAATTTCACAAAATCTTATTGGCTAAGAGGCTATTTTAGTTTATGGATGTTCTACTCTTTTTGTAGAATAAGGATTATACATGTCTAGAAGATTGTATGGAAGCAAATTAATTTTAAATAACCTTGGAGTTCTAACACATAAAAAAAGTCCTCAGGGCATATAACCTAGATTTCTAATATATCCCCCAACTTCATAGATTAGCATTTTGAAAGGAGGCAAAACAAAGAGAAATCAGTAGGTATTGAAATTCGTATTTCTCAATCTATAGATTGAAGATGACTTAAAATCAAAAGAAAACACTGGGAGTAGTGCCAGACTATCCCAGAGAAGAGCGCAGTAAATGTAACATCAAACTAGCACCCATGAATATGGAAGGATAATTCCTGATGACTGCATGCAGGTGAAAACATATTTGGATTTTGAATTGGTCACTTCATGTGGTTCTAAGTAGTTTTTACATGCTTAGCAAAGCATTACTTTTTAAGTCAGACTTTTTTTATGAAATGAAGATTTTGGATAAATGCACCATCCTATCAATATTGATAAACTTATTTAATATAAATTATGATTATATTCTTAAAAAATTTTTCTTCCTCAAACACCTTTATATTATAAATTCTAAAGAAATTTTTGATAGCTATTTTTTTGGTCTCATGTAAAATCACCACAACTATGAGGTTCAGAGCAGTCATATGTATTTCAGTGGTTCATATTATCATTAAACCACTTGTGATTAAATCAACAGATCCATGCATTAAAAAAAAAAAAAAAAAAGGTTTATAAAAAACAGAAGAACAACGTAGTAGATTTTTGGTTTTCTGGTGTTGTTAAAATGTATAATGTGACACTTACAGCAGTAGCCAGCAGCAAATAGTTCGGCTTTTCTGAGATGTTTTTCATGGTTTTACTGTACCATCAAGGGTGTTGTTAAATGAAGCTGTGCTGCCATCTCTTCTGCTGAGTTTGAGTTTTTCTTTGGCTGTAGTCCCTGTGGTTCACAACACAGAAAGTGAGACCAAATCAGAGAAAATCAGGAATGACTAATGGAGAAACACTCCAGATAGTTACATGTCCATGTACGACTGAAAATTTAAGAATACTGGATCCAAAAAGTGCTTTTTAATTGAAAGTTAAGAGGAGACCAAGTGTTTTCACACCCAAGCAAGCAAGCATTATAGTAATCTGTTTGGGCTCTATAAAAAAATACTATAGATTGGGCGGCTTATGAACAACATAAATTTGTCACAGTTCTGGAGGCTAGAAAGACAACAGTTAAGGCAGGAGCCTATGCGGTGTTTGGTGAGGCGGGCTCCCTAGTTCTTGTATCCTCTCATGGGGAAAGGACAAAGGATCTCTCTGAGACCTCTTTTATAAAGATGCTTGTGACCTAATTGCCTTTCAAAAGCCCCACTTCCAAATAACATCACATTGAGGATTGGGTTTCCACATGTGAATTTTGGGCAGGGGGGAAACAAACATTGAGTCTATACAAGCTCTATTACTTTCTTTTGTCTTTGGTAAGTATAAAGAAGATTTTCATACAGCATGAGTATTATCATATTTTTATCTCACATATGTGCTTGGTAAATTTCAATGTAGTAACTTCTCTCTTGGGCAAGTGCATATTCATGTAGGTCATTCTGTGTTACTGAAAGGCTTTGTTGTATACTGTTTTTCATGTAGGTAGGGAAAAGATAACTGAGTATTTGTATGGTCATCAAGGGGCATTTAACTACATTTTGGTCAACTCTGCCCATCACAAGTAAAGATCACTTCAGCAAAATGCTTATGAAACCCCAAACTTCTAGCTTATATAAAAAACACTTACCATTGAGAAGATAAAAAGAAAATGGGTTAAATAATGGTAATACCTCCTATTTTCCTGTGTTGAATTCAATTCATCTTTTGGCATACATATTTTTATTTACACTTTATGCCTATTGTAAAAAGAATTGAGGCAACAAGTAAAGATTAAAATAGGGCAGTCAAGCACTTTTAACAGCAAAATACATTAAACACAGTCAGAGAAATCAATATTTCTCTACATCTAACATATGCTTAGTGCTACAGTTGAGCCTGACTTCTATATTTATTTTTTGTTGCAAATAAGGCAAAAATGGACCTATGTTGATTTATGTAGTAACTGTAGTCTGGCATATGAAAGAATAAGGTTCAACTTCTAAATGTTTTTTTTTCCTGATCAATTGTTAAAAGAATGAGTGTGTCCTTGGTTGCTTTAACTTAGAAATTTTAGATAAGATGAATAGTATGTACCTTCAATCACTGTTTTGCAACATGTCCATTAAAGTGGGCACCTCTTGGGTTAATCTTTTATTTAACAAAAAAACCCCAAAAACATGGGGGGGTCATCAATTAAATCTTAACTTAGTAAAGATATTGAATTTTGTGTATGGAAAGAAATATTACTCTTTCTGACTAAGAGTTTAGTGGATCTAAGGAAATAAAAGATGTCTTAGACATTTTACCATTTCTCTCAAAGTTTAGATGGTTTAAAAAAATAAAGTTTTGACAGTCAAATAACTCATCATTGGTCAGAATGCAAATTTTTCTCTTGAATTCAAGGAAGACACTAAAATTCAAGAGGTAGAAACTTTGTTTAATGATTAAAATTGGAGAGTCTCTATTTTTGCTTAGATCAGATCCCTATTCTGTCTGATGGTTCAAAAACTTGGACTACTGTCTTTCACCCCACAATAACAAATACTGAAGGTTTATTGTATGGAGCTGTGAGTGGGCTGGGGGACACTGGTCAACATACAGAGGCATTATTGCATTTCAAATACACATTTTTTAAAATAAAGCCTTCCCATGCCTGCTTTCTAAGGAACTTAACTTCTAAAGAACTTAACTGAAATAAATGCCTAAAATGAGGCAGAAATTATAATATTCAAGAAACATGACATTTTATGGAAATGTGGTGGCAAGACTGAAGTTAATGGAGTTCTTAGAATGTTCACCAGGCATAAAGGGATATCTGGAGAAGAAGGTCAGAAGACGCTAGAGAAATTTATTTTAGGAAGATGAAATATGTGGAATTCCTGATACATCTCAATTAAAAAAAAAAAAAAAAGATTAGATAATTGCCAGAGTTCAGAATCAACTATTGTACACATCTGAGAAATTAATAAAATAAAATAATTATTTAGGAATATAACACTACCATCAACAACAAAGAATGTGTGCAGGAAATAAATACTAACCACATTTCTTTACATACATCCTTTGCACTTTCCACTTACTAAGATATGTACTAAATTTTGATCTGACCAAAATTATATTGAATTATTTTAAGATGATGAGAGATGACAAAGGTAGTGGTATATATGGAAATGATTGTTAATTCTTCCTCTTTCAGAGTAAGAGGTCATTAGGTAAAAGCAAAAACTGAAAAAATTAAGAAATAACAACCATCTTGTATACAGACAGAGAGGTAGAGATCAATATAAATAGCTAAGAAATACAGAAATGAGAGGGAAATGAGAAAGATTATTAGGAAAGCTGATTAAAAAAAAACCTTATTTGTAAACTATTTTAACTATGCTTTCCAACTAATAGACTTGCAGACGTAAAGTGGTGATACTAGTTAGATCCATTAATTATTTCTTCAGTATATACTTTTAAGTGTTAATTCTTTTTTATTCTGTGAAGAATTTTATAGAAGTCAACATTTTATGTAAGGATGAATTAACAGAAAGACTTCTAGCTTTGCTTCCTTATCTTTTCATGCATTTTCAAAAAATACATTTTAAAGGCAGATAGAGGTTTTCATAATAATCATCTAGCCTGCCTGTTTCTTTCTTTTTTTTTAGAGACATAGTCTCACTTTGTCACCCTCAGTAGAGTGCTATGGCATCGCAGCTCACAGCAACCTCCAGGACTTGGGCTTAGGCGGTTCTCTTGCCTCAGCCTCCTGAGTAGCTGGGACTACAGGCCCTCCACAGTGCTCGGCTGTTTTTTGTTGCAGTTTGGCTGGGGCCGAGTTCGAACCGGCAACTTCGGTGTATGGTGCCGGCACCCTGCTCACTAAGCCACAGGCACAGTTTCATCTAGCCTGCTTTTAATATCTTCCCATGTTCTGTGTAGAGAAAAAAAAAAAATTATATCATAAAGTATATCTTTGACACAGCTACTTTGGGGGGAGTGGAGGAAGCACAGAATACTTTAATAAACTTATCGTTGAAAAGACAAATAATGATAAGGAATATTCATGATAAAAATCTATAAAATTTATAAAAGACCTAGAGTACTATCTTATTTCTTTCTAGGGGGCTATAGATTGGTGGAAGAAGTCACACAAACAGTGAGTAAACTGGACGTGTACACAGAGCTAGAAAAATCAATCCACATAGAGTAGAGACGGATTTGCTCCTTTATATCTAGTTACATGTCTAGTGGTAGAGAATTTCTACTACTGTCTATACACTACTATTTCAGGGAATTTTTACAAACATTAATTCTCTTTGTTCACAAAATAAATACAGCAGCGTTGTCGTATATACAAACACACAAAACCTGAAAACAAAAAAAAAAAAAAAAAAAAAGAGAAAGAAAAAAAAAAAAAGGAAAGAAAATGAAGGAATGAAAAAGACTCATGTTCCTTTGGTGGGACTAAAAGGAATAATATTTTCTACCTCAATTGTTTATACAGAATTGTAAAATCTAAAAAGTTCACTAAACTTATTTGTTGGCAAAACTTCACGAGAATTGTCAAGAGATTATTTATAACGTTACTTATTCCTCTTGAACAGAATATTTATGCTTCCGCTGCAGAAATATTAATGTTTTTCATTATAAAATGCTATCCAGATCCCATTGTGAGTATTATCATGCAGCACATGATATAGTATTAACTTTCCAACATCTGAATAATTCTGCATTAACAAACACATTTGTCCCTGGGTTGAGTAAGAAAAGGTGCACTGCATTTGCCTTCGGTTTTCCAATGTAATGAAAATCCAATTTTTTGAAATATATTATATCTAGTGAAAATTTTACTGGAAACTAGAAAGAAATCATATAAAGCATATTATAGTACCAACATCTGTTATAGTGTATGTGATAAATTATGGAATGCTATCCTGATATTTGGTCACAACTACAGTCAATAAATCATATAGCTTACATAAATTTGCATAGTGGGCATTTATGAACTCTACTATTAAAGTGGAAAATATCATTTTAAACATATTATTAAATTAAAAGTTATCTTTCATAAAATCTCATTAATGAAATGATTTTAATAAGGACTAGGATTGAATGGCTTTAAAATTCTTGCTGCCCATTCCCTGCTATTAGTCTCTCAAACAACAATTATTTCATTGTGCCATGAATTAGAAATCCAAAAATGAATAGTTTCAAAGAGCTCACAATCAAATTTTTATAATGCATTTTTATATCTGCAATAATGAGTTAATACTGTTAAAATAGTAATACTCGATAAGTTAGACTTGAGTTATATATTACATTTAATAATAGTTTTAACTGTAATTTAATTTACAGCCCATGTAATTAATAACCCACAAATTCTCAGCTATTATACATTGATTTTACAGATCAATTTTCAGATTCTGAAGCCAGTGTAAAGACTCAGAATGTTTCTATCAACTTAATTACATTTGGAGGGAAAAACAGCAATCTTACTGTAAGATATAAAATAAAAATAAAAGTAAGATATCAGCACTATTAATGATGATTGTAAATAATTACATCATATATTCTCTTCTGAATATGATAGCTTTATGAGTTACCATCAATTATTACATTTTCTTCTTTTAGCATCATTTTATATTTCTGTTAAACTTAGGAAGACACAACATAAAGCAATCTAATAAGAATCAATCTTTGATAAACTTAAAAAAAATAGGTACTATTTATGTAATTTTATTCACAAACTATGATAAATCATCACAGCATTGGAGGATAAGTGTTATGTGGCTACATGTCCTATTTCGTTTTTGTTACTGTTTGTTTCATGTATGTATTGTTTAACTGTATTTTGTGTGTTTCTTTGTTCCTCTCCTTGTGTCAGTCTCGAAAAATAACATCACAAGTAAGTGTTTTCTGTTTGTTTACCTTTCCTCAAATGATATAATTTATGAATTCAAAGCTATTGAAGGAAGAGAGTATTAAAGATTGAATTTAATACTTCAAATGAAACAAATCAATTAAACAAATGCTTATAAATGTTTTCTCTTCAATTAATGTATTTCCCCAATAAATCAAAAATTAATTTTACCTGTTTGCCTTCTAATTATGTTCCAATATAGGTTTTTTCCAGGGTACAATGTCAATTACATAAACACTTTTGTAACATTGAGCAACTACTACCCCACCATCTACTATGTCATTAATTGTCCTCATATCAGAACTGAGTACATAGGATTCTTGCTTCTCCATTCTTGTGATGCTTTACTAAGAAGAATGTTCCTTTTCTATCCAGGTTAATACAAAAAATGTAAAGTCTCCACTTTTAACGGCTGAGTAGTATTTCATGGTATATATATACCACGGCTTGTTAATCCATTTCACCAACCCAGGGATTAACAAGCTGTGGACATTGCATATATGAAATTTTAAAACCTGTTATTTTTAGTTTCTCAAATTTTCTTTTTGTACATACAGAATTGTTCTGAATAATAGAGGCCGATTATTCAAAATTTCAGGGCTAATATAAACTGCAGTTAAGGCACAAATTGATGCTTTGTAAAAAAAATACTAAGATTGCATAAATGTGCTAACCATTCTTTCCTGATATTTGCCACTGTAAATATTAAATTCTAAGGTACATTATGTTTTCATATTTTTATGCTAACTAAAATTAATAATGAAAGACATTTCAAGATGTTACTATGAATTTTATTTATTTATTTATTTATTTAGAGACACAATCTCACTATGTCACCCTAGGTAGAGGGTTGTGGTATCCTATCTTATGGTAACCTA
Organism: Loris lydekkerianus; assembly: GCA_963574355.1. Classification (NCBI taxonomy): domain Eukaryota; kingdom Metazoa; phylum Chordata; class Mammalia; order Primates; family Lorisidae; genus Loris; species Loris lydekkerianus. The sequence goes on along the minus strand of CAUYPK010037687.1, from coordinate 11,856 downwards.
AAATTTGGGGGCTCAAGAGACCCTCTTGCCTTAACCTCCCAAGTAGCTGACTTGGACTACAGGCACCCACCAAAGGCCTGGCTAGTTTTTCTATTTTTGGTAGAGATGGGGTCTCGTTCTTGGTTAGGGTGATCTCAAACTCCTGAGCTCAAGCAATTCACCTGCCGCGGCATTCTGAAGTACTAGGATTACAAGTGTTAGCCACCATGCTGGTGTTATGAATTTTAAAGTGATTTGAAAACTAGTTTTCTTTTGCTTTTCAAGTGCTAAAGAGATCCTTCACCTACTGTACAGAACCCTGATGTTCTTAGTACACACACTGATTAGACATAAAACCTTATAGATGCCTCACTGATGTATTTCAGAAGCTGTTTTACTTAACAGTGGTGTATAAGAATATTTTTGAGAGTATTCTTGTAGTGAGACTATTTAAGACACACTCTCTTAGTAAATTTCCAGCTATCCATACATTAACTGTACTTACTATGTTATATATTAGTTCTACAGAACTTATTCATCTCATAACTGAAAGTTTGTCTCTTGAATGAACATTTTTCCATTTCTCTCATCCCCTGATCTCTGGTACCACCATTCAGCTCTTTTTCTATGAATTAAACTTTTTTAGGAAAGGAAAGCAATGTGGATGAACCTGAACAATATGCTAAGTGAAATAATCTAGACATAGAAAGATAGATATTATTCTGTCTTCAGATAGAGTTTTTTTAATGAACAAACTCAGACAAGCAAAATGACCAAAAGCTAAAACTGGGAAGTAGTAGATCTAGGTTTAGAATTTATCACTATCTGACGCTAGAGACTCGGTTAATCACTACTTTCACTATTGTGGCATCTACCAATTTCAGGACACCTCTCTCTTTTCCATCATCACCTTTCAGGGTAGCAAGGCTTTGTTTGAGAATCAACATGGGAATTGAGACTTGAACCATAACCACTTGTTTACAAAAGCTATTTTTTGCTGTTTTCATATACATTTCCTCTGAACACTCAATGCTGCTATGGCTTTAACAGTTACCTCTGTGCCATGGGTAGCAAATTTATGTTTTCAGTCCAAATTACTTAACATTAAAGACAATTGTATGGGCTTTATTTATAGGTTACTCCCCCTTTTTTTTTTTTTTTTTTTTTTTTTTTTGTCAGTCTCACTTTGTCACCCCTGGTAGAGTGCTATGGTGTCATAGCTCACAGCAACCTCAAACTCTTGGACTCAAGTGATATTCTTGCCTCAGCTTCCCAAGTAGCTGGGACTACAGGCACTTGCCACAACACCTGGCCATTTTTAGAGATGAGATCTCGCTCTGGCTCAGGCTGGTCTCGCACCTGTGAGCTCAGGCAATCCACCCCCACCTCGGCCTCCCAGGTGCTAAGATTACAGGTGTGAGCCACAGCACCCAGATGACTATAGGCTCCTCTTCGTGACAAATATTTGTTGAGTAACACCAGGCCCCCCCAGGCACCCTTCTAGATACTTGAATACATCAGTAAACAGAAGATTTTTCAGAAAGCTGACATGAAAACTTCATGCCTATCTTTGTCTAACTACCTCTTGGTGCATTTAGTATGTTATAACTCTCCTGCCTTCAATATCCTCCATAACATAGCCAGATTAATGACTGTTTTCTTTATTCACATAATACAGAATCTGTAACAATTTATAACTAGATACTATATTAAGTCAATTTTTTTCTTCTTAGATTTTAAGCTAGTCTACACTCTAGCCAGTAGTTACCAATACCCCACCCTTGTTCTTGGCACAAATCATTTATCCAATTATTTTTCCAGACCAAATGAGCCCTGGGCTTGGTACAGGATGGTCTGGGTTTAAATCTCAACCTTTCCTTCCACGAGCTGAGTGTGAAGTTGGATTACCCTTAATATGTAACAGAGTAAAGTTTAGGTAAGGAATAGAAATGTGAGAAGGAAATAATTCAGAGCTAATGACAATTAATTCAGCAGCAAAGTACACAGAGTAACATACATCTTATGTTACTGCTCTTCATTGGTTTTTGAGATGATACTGCCTCAGAAATGTTTATATGGACACACTTAAATTTACAAATCAAATTTATAAAGTAGTTATTTCTGTCATTTAGATAGATGCCTTATAATATTCATCAAACATAGATAAGTTCATCACCTCCAAGGTATTCTAATTCACACACACGTGTATTGAACACCTAACAATATAAGTCTGAGGTCATCTCTACTTGTCTTTCACTTTCTCATAAAATTTTACTCTTGAATATTTTTCTTCCCTTAATTTATAATTCTTTCCCTAACATTTTCTAGCTCTTCTGATTCTTAATCTTGTTCATTCTAAACTCCAGAAGAGCATTTCTTACTTGTATTATTTCCTTTTTTAACTTAATAGGAGACTCATGGGCACACAGTAACAAAGATTTACACATCTGTTTAATGCTTTCAGTCTATTTGACTTAATTTAACTACACAAATGGCTACATCTTGAACTGTATGGAGAGCATTCTTCCACTGCCATGGGAAATAGATTAAGTCTTTAATCACAACTCCTTATCAAATGGCTGCTAGAGTCTGCAAGATAAGAACTGAATGGAAAATTATAATATTGACTGAAGTCATTAAGATCTTCATAGAGGAGTAGTGATCTGTGAGCAACAATATGTTTGGATCAATAGTTCTGTGTTAGATAGTCTCTTTATATGAGAAGAAAACTATTCATATTTACCAGGTTTTATATCATTGCTTCTGTTCTTTAATTAAGGCATTGTGTATAACAATGTGTATATACAATTGTGTATAACAATGCCTTAATTAAACTAAATAAACTAATACATTTTCTTAACTTTCATGCTCCTCAGTGTTCCTATAATAAAATATTATTTATGTGATGTAAAAACAGAGGGGCCAAAAGCTATAGTATAACTATGACCTGTTTCATTCTTTGAAAAACAAAGCATGTTTTAGTCATATGTCCATCACCCGTTCCATTCTTTGAAAAATACTTCTACTTTGGCCTCCATGATAATCAATTTTACATACATGTATATATAGTTAGAAATATATATATATGTATATGTATATATACATATGCATATAAATACATATGTGTATATATACACACAGCCCTCTATAGAGAGACAGATACCCATACACATTCCCATATTCGTAATTTCCCGTTTTTCTTGTACTTACTATTCTCTGGCTGAGAATATTGAGATATAAAACTTGAAATTAGGGCCTTTTATGAGATATAAAACTTGAAATTAGGGCCTTATGTCTAAACAACATCTATCTTTTATTATTGTGTCCAATTTCAATGTGCTTTGCACAAGTACTGAATGAGTATTTACTGAATTCAGTTGCAGGTATTTTTTCAACTTACATAGACTTCATCTTTATACAGTTTTATTTGTGCCACTTCTGTCATTCATTTTAGCACTTAACTATTATTTTACCCTTAATTCTTATGTTAATGTGTATGTGCACCTTGTATTTCTTTATAGATACAAGCTGCTAAGTGGATAAGACGTTATATTGATTTGTTTAGCTCCTAGAACTAATGGTTGTATATTGAACTGGTTATAATTCTGAGGAGAGTTTTGATCACTCCGCAGAGGCATTCTGTATCCTTTACCCCAAATTTTGTATGGACGTTGAAACTGGTGGTGCCACACATGCCCCAAGAGGCTTTTCAGAGAGAGCAAGATGGACTTACAAGTAGACGCAGAAAGGTTTGAGAGAGCAGAGAGGGGCAATTGGTTTGGCCTTTATGGCGGTGAGGGGATAGCTTTGGGGTGAAGTTTCTCATGCTCAGGGAATATAAATAAACTTCCTATTAGTGTGAAAGAAGGAGTGCCCAGGCTTTCTTATCAACCTGTCCAGATGTGGAACAGAAGGTTATGTCAGGGCTTGGAAGTCGTAAGCAGTCAAATGTCAAAAATGGAGCCAGACTGTGACAATTCACCTCTGACGTTGGACATACGACTAAAACATGCCTTGTCTCATTTGTTAGAATTCAAACTTGTTTAAATAAGCTATTCTGATGATCGATGAGCCTTTTTGCCTACGGTTGTCAGGAAGGTGGAAGTTCTCTTGAATGCTTTGTTCAAAAGCATAATTTTGTGTATTTTAGAAATGGGAAATGTATGCATTGGTCACTTTTAATGACATCTGGAATTCTGAAGGGGATAAGGATTGTTTTGATGCCAGGAAGAATATAGTAATCAAATGTTTTTATATCTTGAATTAATAGAGAATAATTAAATTCCTAATTATGTGTTGAAAAATCAGTAAATATTGTGTATGTCATTTATCAGATGTCTACATATTTAGGAATTACTTCAGTAGAACTTCTAGTATAATAAAACAAACAATAACAACAACAAAGTCTCCTCTCAATATTTTCTTTTTAGCACAGACAAATTTTTAATACATACAGCCACCAGGTATTTAGCAGTTATGTGAGACTAGCATGCAAGATCCTAAAGCGAAAACAGAAAGCAAGTTTTTTTCTGGGCTAACCCAGTAGGAAAAGCTTTAGGAAACTGAAGCCTCTCTGAACAAGTTGTTTCTGACTGATGGTTTTGGAAGTTCAAGGAAAAAGAAAAAATCATCATCAGGATGAGAAAAAAGTGCCAAGACAATACATTAGGTAGATTTCAAATTCTACAAAGACCAAAGTATAAGTTTAAAGTAGACATGTAATTAAACCAACACAGACGCACAAATCATCAAAGATGGGTGAATGTGAAAGTTAATGTAAAAGTTCAGAAAGAACAAGTCACAGAAAAGGAAACACAACTAAGCAGAAATGTAAACATAACTATGTTTGATTTTCTTTTAGAAATAATAATCGCAGGATAGGTAAATAGAAATAGGAGAGAGTGGGGGTGGAGAAAGAAAGACAGAGGGAGTACCCTGTTAGACAGCAGTGGAAATTAATAATATGTATGCCTGCATTATTTAACATTACTTTTTAATAGAGAACTTGCATTTTTTTTTTCATTTGGACATAAGCGTTAATTTTGACTTTTGAAGTTGTAGAATTAGAATGGGGAGGTAGGCTCGGCACCTACAGCTTAACGGCTAGGGTGCCTGCCACATACACTGGAGCTGGGCCCGCCAAACAACAATGACAACTATAACCAAAAAATGGCCGGGTGTTGTGGCAGGCGCCTGTAGCCCCAGCTACTTGGGAGGCTGAAGCAGGAGAATTGCTTGGGCCAGGAGTTTGAAGTTTCTGTGAGCTGTGACACTACAGCACTCTACTAAGGGCAACATAGTGAGACTCTGTCTCACAAAAAAAAAAAAAAAAAAAAAAGTAGAATGGTGAGGTAATAGAGGCTCTACCTACTATGAGTAAATCTTATAGTCATAGAATTATATAGGGAACTTAAAGATACCTAAGAGACCACCTAGGTGAAATACCTCATTTTTAGATATGGAAAATGAAGTCACGATGTTAAGGTAATTTCATTACTGGTTTAGAAGTGTTGAATTATTTTAGGGAATCTGACTTTAGAATTTATTTTAGAGTTTGATACTAAATTCTCAAAACTTTTTTTTTTTTTTTTGGTCATGAAAACCAGGGTATTATTTCCTCACTATTTCACAAAAATTTCAGTGATTTTTCTCAAGGTTATGAAACATTCTCCTGATGTGGTTGGAAGTACGGCTTGTTTATTTTATTCTAAATTCAGCATTTTTTTAGATTATAAGATTCTCTATTTCTGTGATTCTGAAAATAAGTTGAAAATATATCACAATGCAATTTAGCTATTTTCTACCTCTTAGATCACAGACTACATGTACATGTTAAATTGAGCCTGTAAAAAATGGTGGAACATCTTTCTGCAGATTTTTTTTAATAAGAAGTTTCGACTGGATTCAAGGTCACTAGCCATGGTTCGTGTGCATTTAAATTTAGATGCTGTCTCGAGAATTTTTATAATTTATCTTTCTTTCATATTAGATATGAATTGTTATGTAAAATGCTAAGCTGCCATATCTTCAGTGGTTTCTTTTCTTTTGTTTTTTTCTTTAGCAATGATACTGAATGTCTTCAATCATAAATCAGGTAGCACAGTTTAGAGAATTAGGAAGCCCATAAAACTATTCTTAAGGAAGTCACTCAGTTTTAAACTACTAAGTTAATTAACATATTTTAAAATATCACTCTGTTGATTGTTCAATAAAGTAGTTAAATTACTGAGTTAATTAACACATTTTAAAATATTCTGTCAATTGTTCAGTAAACTATAACATGAATAACTATTCTATAAAAATTGATAAGTTGAATTGTCATTTTGATTGTGTGTGTACAGAGAGAGTGTTTGATATATTTTCTAAATCTGGCACTTTCTACCTTTCTGGAAACCATAATGTAATCAATCTATTTTAAACAATGAGAAAAAATATTTTTCATTTATTAAGTTTCACTTTTTAAGTTTTCAATTATTATTCTTTTAGTCTATTTGCAATATCAGATTTGGTAAGTGTTTGAGAAAGAATATAACTTTTAGAAAATAATATTTAAAATTTGTGTGAAAACTTTGGGAGTGGCCATAAGAATTTATTATTTCCCTATTGAATTGTGTGTATGTATATATATATATATATATATATATATATACATACATACATATGTGTGTGTGTATACATACATGTACATAGCCATATATATATATATATATATATATATACACACATACACACTTTCTGAGACATTTCACATGAAAAATACAAATATCTCTTTTGTTCATTCTCACAGACATTAATATTAAATTTTGATTTTTAACATAATATTAGGCCCCTGACACTAAAAATATAAAAAGTAACCTTCCTCTAGTTAGTTATTCAAAGAAACAGTACAGAATAATTCATTGGAAGAGTGCAGAATTAAAACATCTACTTTCACATTAAAACTTTATCTATTCTTTAGATCCACTAAATTTTAACCAAGGAAATTTCATCCTCAAGAATTGTTTTTGGCACCTTAATTTCCTTAAAAATGTACATAGTGACAAAGAAAACTATATCAGAAGTATGGGGCATTCCTCTTATTTGTGTATTCAGTTTCCACTTTTTACATATACATCATGGCTATTTCTTTTTTACCCCCTCCCTTTTAGCATCCTTCCATAAAGGTCAAAGGGTATAATGTGAATAAATATTTATTCAGCATTTTCGAAGACCAACATATTGTACATTTTTAATGCATTATCTCTTCTGTCTTTAGGAACACTAGGTAGGCAAAGTGACAATGTAATGCTCACATCTCAGATAGGGAAATGGGAATAATCTTAGAGCACTGAAATCACATATCCAAGAATACAAAGCTGGTAAGTGATGGAGTGGTTATTTAAACCCAGGTCTATTGTTTTTGCTAAAATCCTTTCTTAAATCTCTCTATAACTCTAACTCTAAGTTTAAGGAAACATCCTACTATAAAGGCACCTTTCACCCCAACACTAAACCATTTCCACTAGGAGACTTAACAACCAGAGGATGAAATGATATCCGAAGAGCATGTTTATCCTGAACTTCCTTTTAAAACACACACGCACGCATGCACGCACACACGCACACAAATGTTTTCATTTTCATTATATGGTAATGGTATGTGAATTTTCACAATTCTATGAGGTAGAAGGTTGGGTATTATTATTTTCATTTATTACAGAGGTCATGCAGTTTCTTGTAGGAATAAAGTTAGGAAACATGTGAAATAGGACTCACATAAGTGTATTTATACACAAAATATAATATGCTTTTTATGAGGTCATGTTGGAAGAATGGGAAAATAGAATGCAAATTCTAGATATGTTAAAAAAATTACTTCTTTTTTTTTATTGTTTGGGATTCATTGAGGGTACGAATAATTAGATTACACTGATTGCAGTCTTAGCTAAAGTCCCTCTTGTAATTGTGTCCCACCCCCAAGAGATATGCCATACCTTGTGACCCTCCATCCCACTCCCTCATCCCTTAAACCCCATCCCTCATTCCCCTATCTCAATCCTTGTATTAGATAATCTACTGTCTTCATTTTAGAATTGAGTACATGGGATTATTCTTGCTTCTCCATTCTTGTGATACTTTTCTCAAAAGAATGTATCCCATCTCTATCCTGGTTAATACAAAAGAATCCCCCAAGTTTTCTCATTCTTCTTTTCTTTAGTTAAAGTGAAGTTTACTTATTTCATGAGATTATTGAAATAAAAGACTTGCAATTCTTATAGATTTTATGTATAAATGATAATATGTCCTTCTTTGGGGTATTCAAAACAATAATAAATAAGGTTTTTAATATTGGTTAAAGAATCATAAATTTAAGCTTATGGTTTAGACGTATACTTCACATGATGCCCGATAGACATAACTAAAGAAAAGCTTTCAGAATGCTTCATTCCCTGCTTGGAAGAGAATTGAATCCCCATCCTTCCCCCTAAAATATTTATTAGCTTATGGCACTATGATTTGAATTATTAGTGACATTAGATGAACATAACATCTTGAGTATTTCATCCAGTGAGATTATTATTTTCACATATGTATAGGAAATCGCTTGTAAAAGGGACAAAAAGATTGTGATTAAACAGTAAGCATCTAAATGAGTGAACTTACATAATTTCATCTTAGCTACAAAGCACAGATAAACTGCTAAATAAAGATTGATATTCCTTATTGATGGTAGGTATTACTCAAGAGTTTATGTATTTTACTTACATAGAAGAGGATTTTCAAACGAGTAACAAGAAGGTGAGAATAGAATGTTGTTAAGACTTAGTAAAGTCATCCATATTACAAAGTCATAGTATTAAAAATTTTAATGTTTCCAACTTCAATTGTGAAAAATAAAATATGGTGTGTAAAATTTTTAATTAACCATTCTGTTATCATGAAGACATACAGATTAAAGTATTTTTAATATTACTCTGATATATTACTGTTTTGAAACAGACATGTTGATGAATATTTGAATTTGGGGTTGAATTTAAGTATGAGATAATATCATAGTTTGCCACTGGGAATTGCATGTAAGGCTTTGACTGAGCCTGTATAATTTATATCCACTTTTAAAGGATTGTATTGGATCTACTTCCTGAACTTACTTAAATTTGTAATTTAAATTCTATTACTTTAAAAGCCAGAATATTTCATGCATATTGTAGCTGACATCCAAGCTTCTGTCTACAGAGGGGAATCACAACAGATTGACCAATGCTGCTCTGATGTACAATAGAATGCAGGAAGGTGTTTACTTGCATGTGGATGTTTTCAGACAGTAAAGACTTTCTGTTTCGATTTATGTTGCATTTCATGTGACTTCCTGGTATGAAAAGCAACAATTTGGATATAGTAAAATTTCACTAAAGGGCCTATTAATCAAAGGAAAACTTCTTGTTTAAAAAATCAGATTTAGTAGTAAAAGAGTGTGTCAAAATAGACATAGTGAGTTTGTTAATTGTTTTTCCCTCCTCTGGGAAATGGCCTGGTTTAAGTTTTAGTTGTGATTCTACAATACATTTGTGAAACATGACTATAATATATTAGCTTAGAATAATTAGAACAGTTTCCGGGATACTTTAATCAGAAAATCATTTTCTGTGGTCAATAATGAATGCATGAGTTAAAATATATTTTCGTTTTCTTCTGGGGCATATGGGGAGACACAAAACTTCAGAATTTAAACACTCATTCCAGTGCCATCTTTAGAAAGAGCAATAACTTAAAAACCTTTAAAAATACAATAAATGGCAAAAATAGAACAATTAAGAAGAACGTTTTGTTAAACTGAATGTTAAATGCTTATAGTAGATTCAGAAAACTATTATGTGGATTTTGTTTCAGTAAAGTCATAAAATATCTATCTGTTTTTTTGATGTTTGAAACAACTTTATGATAATAGTCATTTGTGATAAGAAAACCCTTATGCATAAAATTAAATTCTTTCATACAAACTTGTATTAGAGGATATAGATATTTTATCTTGTTTCTACATACGTCGAAGAAAGTGTATTTTCTCATAGTGTTTTTAGTAATAAAAAATTAGAATCAAAGATTATGATTTTGCTTTTTCTGTGGAAATGTTCATGAGTAGATACATAATTACAAGATAGTAGCAAATGAATGCTATTTCAACTCCAAGCAATGATTATTCTTAACATACCTAATTGTCAATATCCATTTCTTTTAAAGTCTCAAATATCAATCAGTGTAGAAGAGTGGGAAGACACAAAAGACTCCAAAGAACAAGGGCACCACCGCAGCAACCACCGCAACTCAACATCCAGTGACCAGTCAGACCATCCCTTGCTCCGGAGAAAGAGCATGCAGTGGGCCAGAAGACTGAGCAGAAAAGGTCCAAAACACTCTGGTAAAACAGCTGAAAAAATAACCCAGCAGCGACTGAACCTCTACAGGAGGTCAGAAAGACAAGAGCTTGCTGAACTTGTGAAAAATAGAATGAAACACTTGGGTCTTTCTACAGTGGGATATGGTATGCTCTTTAAAACTACTGTATATATGGACTTGTGATTTCTTGCCATTGGTAGTTATATAGTTGCCTCTAATTTAGTTGAAAGATTGCATTTTTCTCCACAGGTCAATTTGTGGAAACTAGTGACAGATTGAATCTCCTAGGGAAAATTTAAATGATAAGAATAAAATAAAAATGCTCAAAATTGTAAGCATTTATTTAAGCTGCTAGGGACTGTGCTGAATGTATGACATGAATTTCAATTTTCATAACTCCAGGCCAACCCTCTGTTCCTATTTGAAAAGTAAAGAAACTAATTTTTTTAGGTATGAAACTTCATAATTAGATTGTTAATAGCTGATGTGAGATTTACATCCAGGTCTGTATGGCTCTAAAGTCTCCACACACACGCACACGCACACGCACACATACACACACACACACACACACACATATCAACTTACATCTTATTCTAAAGTCTGAAATGGATTGAATTTGAGGCATTGGTAAGTAACTAGTTTACCAACCATAGATGAACAAATATATTCCTATAAAATTTGTTTAGTTTCCCATTATTCCAAAGCAAAATTCCTTTAAGACCTTTAATTCTGAAGCTCAAATACTGCTTTATCTCTAAGGTTCAGCTCTGTCTCAACAATTATAAGGCTCCTGTGTTGATCTGTGATTGCCATGTAGACCAGAAATAGCTTGAGTAAATTTAAATAATAATTTAAAATATATGAATCATCACTTAATGAAATTTAAAGTAAATTTGACCAATTCATTAGAAAAGCAAAATATAAACAGGTATTTTGTTTTGTTTACTTGGGTAAACCAGGACCTAAGATAGTGTCAGTGCCATGCAAATTAATAATCAAATAGAATGCCTTCATATTTGTCCCCATCTCATCTTTACTGCTACTGATTCTTAAGAAAGAATTCCCGTCATTGAATTAGAATTTAAGAGAAGTTGCATGCGTTTCTTTGAACAAGAAAAAATACATATTTACTGAGTACTTCTCTGTGCTATGTATAAAGTGCTACACACCATATGTGCTACATGGGTCCTTTATTTGTATATTCTCATTACTCCTCATACCCTAATTAGATAGGTATTTCATTTTACCCCTCAAAATTTGGCTTTCATGGCCTAAAGACCTTGCTCAAGAACACACAGTTAAAATGTCTTGGAGTAAGGAGTCCATATATAATAATGCTTCAGTTACTTAAACATAGTCCAGGGGTGGTGAACACGCGGCTAGAGCCGCATGCGGCTCCCGGCCAAAATGAATTTCGGCTCTTTGCCTCTTATCATTATTTTGTATACTGTGGCTCTTTGCCAAGTTTGGATTTTGTTATGCTGCTTCTGAGGAGGGACC
>CAUYPK010037685.1:0-27947 GCA_963574355.1 Loris lydekkerianus | reverse complement strand
CCCTTGCTGGCTCTCTGTATCCTCAAAGGGATGATCGTAGGCAGGTCCCACCGGCCAGAGATGTCTGGAGTCTTGTCTCCCCAGATTCGCCAAGCCCAGTTACAGGGAAGCTGTTACTCAGCCGCCATCTTTAATCCACCTACCCTGTGACTCTTAACAGGTTTGAATCTGATACCAGCAGGTACATTTAGGGGTCTATCCATCCAAGAAGAAAATAGCTCTGCCTTCCTAAGCAGGAGTATTTAGTGCCAACAGTTTAAAGCAAAGATAAATGGCATGTGCTGACCTTTTCAACCATTGGGACCTAGTCTGGGTCCTCGGCTGGTGCAGACAGCAAAAGCCAGGCGGGCCTGTGCCAGGCAAGGCTGAGTTGGTCCAGGCACTGGCATGGGCTACGTCCTTGCAGAGTGGGGAGGGCACCATGGTGAGGAAGCCAGGGTGTCGTGTCTCTTGCTGCAAGAGCAGTATGGTCTGCTGAATACCATGTCTGTCCCTTCCTGCACCCCAGAACCCAAAAGCTAAACACTTCTGAGTTTGTGTGGGTCTCATAGGCGAGTCTTTGCAGGGACCCTTGATTCCCCTAATGTCTCCATCCAGATCTTCTGCCTCCTCAAGGCCTAAGGCTCCTTCAAGGCCAAATTCAATTAGTCAATTCTGTTTAGTTCACAAAGCATTTAGATATTTATGAGAGGCCTACTGGCCTTTCATAGTGTGTTGCCCGGGCCAGCCGGCTATCAAGCCAGCATTTGAACTTGCGTCTTTCTGAACCCTCAGTGTATTCCCTCTGCCCTCACAGCGCCTCTTCCCTCTCCCACCCTCTGCTCATAGGTTGCTTATCTAAAGTGGCCACACTCCCTGCTGTCTTTATCTTTGTTGGTTTCAGCCATCATTGTTGTTTGGCAGCCTGGGCTGGATTCAAACCCGCCAGCTCAGGTGTATGTGCTGGCGCCTTAGCCACTTGAGCCACAGGCGCCGAACCCCTGCTGTCTTTATCATATTTTCACTTCTGAGTCATGTGCTGGGAAATAGTTTTGTTAGAATTGTTCCTAAACCAAGAGTCCAGGGGCACTGAGGAAGAGCCTATGGGGATCTTCTGCCATATGCTACATAGTGCAAGGACTCTGGGGCATGGGTTTTGGGGTTCAGGGGCTTCAGGGTTCAGGGGCATCTTGTCTCTTGCTGGGTTCTTGATTATAGCTGGTAGAGTTGCCTTTTAGGATAAGTGGCCTCCAGCTGGGTGAGGATTGTGCCACACTTTCAAAGTACTGTGACATAGTGCTAGTAGTAGAGGTTTTTTTTGTTGAGACAGAGTCTCACTTTATTGCCCTCCGTAGAGTGCTACGGCATCACAGCTCACAGCAACCTCAAACTCTTGGGCTTAAGCGATTCTCTTGCCTCAGCCTCCCAAGTAGCTGGGACTACAGGCGCCTGTCACAACGCCCGCCTGTTTTTAGTGATGAGGTCTCACTTTGGCTTAGGCTGGTCTTGAACTCAAGAGCTCAGGCAATCTACTCGCCTTGGCGTATCCAAGATTGGCATATCCAATCTACTCGGATTGGCGAGATTGCTTTTGTATTCTCTAGCCATCCCTTTCCCCCCTTCCTTTGCTATTCTTCTATCAGCAGCTGAACCCCAGTGCCAGGCACAGAAAATTCTACAACATGAGGCTTTTTCTCAGCATTAAATCTGAGGCACTTTGCAACAGGCTGTTCCTTCATCTAGCTGCAGGCATTTGCCAGTTGCTGCGCTGGGCCAAATACCCCACCCTCCAATTCCCCACCTGCCACGAAGAGAGACTGGTCCGCGCAGGACAGCATCTCTGTGCAGTAATGACCCCAAGAGAGGTCATTTCCAGACACTTTGTCCTGCTTCTGGGGGAAGAGAGGCAATGCAGGCTTCCTGGAGTAGGCATGCCTGAGCTGGATCTTGAGGGTTCAATAGGAGTACACTAGGCAGAAAATGGGGCACAGACAACAGGACATAGGCACAGGCAGAGGGATGGTGGCAGCTGAGATTGTTGTGAACCTTCTTCAGCAGCTTCTCCCAAAGCTTCCTGCTCTAGGAAGACTGGAGCTGATAAAGGCAGGTGACAGAAAAGTCCAGGCTGGTCCCTTTTGCCCTCTGTCTGGTCCAGAGAGTCCCCTGCTTTGTCCAGGGTCTTACCATGAACAAGGGGGGGATGTTCTTTTAGCTGAGTCTGAACTGTCTCTGGCTCCCTTACAATCAGGACAGTGGAGCAAGGGTGGGTTTTGAGACAGTTTCTCTTCCCCTCACCCACCTTAGACTGTGCTTTCTTGGGTGGCCCTGTGGCTCAAAGGAGTAAGGCGCCAGCCCCATATGCTGGAGGTGCTGGGTTCAAACCCAGCCCCAGCCAAGAACTGCAAAAAAAAAAAAAAAAAACAAAAAAAACAAGACTGTGCTTTCTTGTGAATTGAAACTCACAGCTGTTGCCCTCATATTTGCTGCATTCCCTGCCACTCGGTTCCTGGAGGCCTCTATCAGGGGGACAGTGCCCTTTCATCCCAGTTGGATGCCAGAGTTCCCTGAAAGCCGAGAGGGTTAAACACCAAACCAGCTGGTGAGCACTGGTTCCCTCCTCTCCAGGCAGTAACGTCAGTGGCTGATGCGGGAGGCAGAGAAGCTGGTGGCCTGAGAAGGCAGAGAGCTGCCTTGAGGTGCTCCTGGGGTGGGCTTCTGGCTGGGGACCCCCCACCCCAACAGTCCCCAGGTAGGCTGGCTGTGGTGTGCACACTCCGTGCATCTGTGTGTTTCCTCTCTTTATGACAGTTCTTCTGCAGGAGCAAAAACTTCGGTGGAAAAAGACAGGGTGTGGGTGCTGCAGAGGGTAGCTTTTCTTTCCGGTGGGAAAGGAACGGATTTTTCTTTAAACAAACACTTAAGTGTCCCGGTGGCCACAGGAGCAGGCAGGAGGGCCTGCCCTACAAGTTCGGGGGCTCCAAGGAGATGCTCTGTCCCCCTTGGGTTGCAGTCCTGAATGGCCGAAGGAGCAGTTTGCTCAAGTGGCTTAAGTACATGTTTTCTCAATCTGTTTGTGACCAGGAGGCGTTTCAAGGGGTTTGCCATGTGCCGACTCAGTAACTAGTGTGTGGCCTCCCCGTGGTTTCAGATGCTTCGCCAAGACGGAGGCTGTTTCCCAACCCCGCCTCCGAGGAAATGTGAAAAGTGTTTTCAGGGCGGAGAACACCAAGCCTGGGATGATCCACTCCTCCCTGACCGTGGCTGGCTGAGCTGTGTCTTGGTGTGGCCAGCTGAGCCTGTGACCACCGGCATGTGACAGGGACAGCGTTTCCTGGGGGAGTCTGTGCAGGGGATGTTCTCTAAGGTGGAAGGCTGCACACAGGGTGGTTTAATTGGTCCCTGGGATTAATGGATTGAGTTTACAAGGACAAGAAAAGGCCTGGTGTGTGATCTGTTTTCCTATTTTGACTGGATGTTGGGAGAAAAATGTCCAAATTAGGGATGAGCTGGTGGCTCAGCTGAGCAGAAATGATGAGTGCGTTTCTGTGAAAGAGGCTTGCAGAGTCGAGGGACACTAAAGACTCTCAGCTTTGGGGAGGAGGTTGCTCTTGCTCTGGCCTAGGCTTTTAATCCCTTGGATAGGCCTGTAAGTCACCAACTGGCCCAACCTCACTGGACATGAGGATGAGGAAGAGAAGGGCTGGTGGGCCCTGTGGAGGGGACACATGCTGTCAGTGGGACATCTGGCCCGTGGCCCCTTCCTCATCCCTCCTTGCAAATAAACGAATAAAGGGGTGCCTGTGACAGGGAGGCTGCCTTGGAGATCACTGCGTCTACTCGGAAAGACTTTTTTCACTTTGCCCCAACCAGCCCTTTGCAAGGTTGTCTAAGTCCATGCCGTGACCCCCAGAGGCAGGTGCAGTCCTATTTCACACAGCAGTGGGTGGGATTGGGATCACCTCTAGGCTTCCTGGTCTCAGCCTGCCCTTTCCCCTGGCTGGTCTGCCATAGGAGGTACCCAGAGGGGTTCCTGTCTGCCTGTGACTCCACAGGGTCAGGGAGAGAGGGGCACTGGGGAGGCCGCTGGGCTGCTCATTGAGTGCCTTTTCTGTGCCCCGCACTTCTGACTTGGACACAAGGCTGTAGTGGCTAAGACCCGGGCATTGGGTTGAGTTCATGTTCCTACCCTGCCAATGACAGCTGGATGGGACTTGGACAGGGGACTTGGTGCTTGGGGTTTCAGTGTCCGCATCTGTAAAGCACCCTCATGGGTACAAGTGTTATTGCCTATAAGTGAACAGTGCCTGACAGGCAACAGACTGACAGAGTGTCGGTGGGTTGTGCTGTGGGCACACTGTCCTGGGCAGGGAGAAGGATGTGGGCTGCTGCTTCAGGCATAGGCACAAAGTGATCTTTTCAGAAGCATCTAGGAAACAGTCTACTTGGCCCTGGGGCTCCAGAACCTTTGTGTCCCCTCAGTCCTGACCCTCCTGACGGCTTCTTGCATGAACTTGCCACAATTAATACCAAGAGAGATGGTGTCCCCCAACCTGTCCCACCCCTTTGTATGTGGCTGAAGGTCATAGGGGTGATAAACAAACATGTTTCTACAAATTCCATGTTTACTATTTTTTGTGATTATTAAAGTAATTAAAAATTGGATGAATACAGAAATGCCTGATGAACACATCATCACTTTCTTCCCTGATTCCGCCTCCCCAGGATGACCAGGATTCACATGTTAATCTCTCTCTTTCCAGGTCTTTCAATGCATTGATTTTCTTTACCGAGGAAAGGTTTGATTAAGGAAATTAAAAGCAAAACAAAAGAAAACCAGAAAGTAACTCCTTGGGTTTTTGGAATTCAAAGCCTCTGAGGAAATGGTAGTAATGCAAATAAAATGGCTAATTTCCGACTGGTTTTATTTTAAGTACATTCTGAACCCATCCTCTGCCTTTACCCTGATTCTTCTGCAGGCATCCCCACATTTCCTCTCTCTTCCCCAGAGGGCATCCCCATGGTCAAGGCTGAGAGGGCACTGGGGGAGGCACCTGGTGATAGGCAGGTGAAGGGCATCCCAAGAGGGACCTGCTCTCCCATCCCCCCTCCCCCCCACCGCCCTGCTGTGTGTTTCTGAGTGTTTCCAGGGCAAGGCTGTGTTTGACATGCAGCGGCCGCACACCAGCTTTGCTATGCCGTTTGGTCCCAGGACTTAATGAGTTCTGCAGGGACACTCCACTGTAGCTAAAGATCATTTACCTGAATTGCTTTTTAATTTCTGCCATGGGAAGCCGCCCCTGGTGCAGTATAATTACATTATAATTTACAGCAATCCCAAATCTATAAATTTAGCCCTACTAGTGGGGGTAAGGGACTGAAGCTGTGGGGGTGGAATGGGGAGGGAAGAGATCCCCCCATATTTAAGTGAACCTGTGTTTCTGGGTGAGGTTTCAGTCCCTGGGCAGGCATGGGAGAGGCGGAGTGGGATCCTTCTTGCCCAGTAGGTGCTGAAGTGTGCTTTGACACCAGGGAAGGAGTAATGTGTGATGTCGCGTTCCTTCTGAGCTGCTGTTCTGAGCACTTCTGCTGTGGGACTGGGAGAGCACATGCAATTGGGTGTCTTGGGGACGGCTGTGGAATGCCTGGCATTGGGAGGCAGGGTTTGGTATGCCTCCTGGGATTTTCTTCTGGGAAGACCTGCCCTGCCTCAGGGGCGGGGTCCAGGAGGGCTGCTGGGTGGATAGGACGCTCCTCCCTGTGGAAGTTCAGTCCTGCAGAGCTCTGGCAGGCAGGGGCAGAGGGGCAGAGCCTCCGTGCAGGCTGGGAGAGGAGCTTTCCCTTCTGCACTCACAGTAGGATTTGGTTGTGGTAGCTCTCAGCTTTCTATGCCGCTGTGCAATTCACCCCATTTCTGTAAAATCATTCACAGATCAAAATTATGTGCACAAAGGCAGTTAATTAATGGAATTCTGTGGTGAATTAATTTTATTTAATAAAGAAAAAATGGTTTTTCTGATTTGTTGGCTCTGAAAACCTAAATGTTTATATCTAGGGTGGTTTACTTTAGGACGACTTTATTGCAGTGGGAAGCAGTAATGCATGTAGCAAGGAGCCTAGGTTCAGAGAGGTTGAGTCACTTACCCCATGCCACACAGCTATTGGAAGGCAAATAGACAACGTGAACACTGAGTGGAGGACTGCTGTCACATGGGGAAGGTGACTAGGGCAAGAGAGAGCCAGGACAGGGGAACAGCGAAAAAATACCAGTCTTTTCCCTGAGCCCAGAAGCAGAATAGTGAGGTGTTGCAAAGCTCCCTGTTAGTCTTGACTGTTACCAGTTTGCCCTTGGCCACAGGGGGCTGCTTGGGGTAGAGCCCCTCCCTCACATGGAGGCTGGTGGCCCTCAGGCCCTCCTTCTGAGCTGCTCCAAAGTGTCACCTATGGTCAGTGCCCCTCACCCCCTCTAAGGCTGAACACCCCGTGTCCCCTCCGCTGGGCCTACCTCACCACCTTGCAGAATGGCTCCGAGGAAGTGTTCTCATGGTCTTTGAGAATTTAAGCCCACCCTGGGGGCCTTGCCGTGAGATGGTGTGTCCAACCAGCCTTATGTCCCAGCAGTGGGTCATCAGGACTCAAACACCTTTGTCAGCACTGCCACCTGACCAGGGCATCCCCACAACATTCCTCATAGCTGTTGGCACTGCAGCAATTTCAGAGTTTTAGGGGAGATTGAAGTAGATCCTTAGAGTCTGAAAGAATTCATTGTCTCTTTAAGGAGCCGACTCATCACTCCGGTTTTAAAAACACAGGTTCTCAGGATAAGGCCCTGTCCACCTCTTCAGCCGTGCCCTTCTGCCTTATTAAAACAACACTGACCGACAGTAGCTGTGCAGCTCCTTCTGCCCAGATGCACTCCCCATCCTTTGCCTGCCTCCTCCAGGAAGCCTTCCTTCATTATAGCTCGCTCTCTAGCTACTCCACTTGGTGCTTCCTGTAGCCATTGGAGCCTCTGTGTCTCTTCCAAAGAGCCTCCCCCACCAGCCTACTGTGCCTGTCCTCAGGGCAGAGTCCCGTTGGCCAGGAGACATTAGGATAACCTGGCTGGGGATCACAGAAAGGCTCCTTCCTATGTCTGCTGGTTTACAGATGTCCCCACACGAGCCTTGGCTGTTCAGAGCTTTGCACTCCAGCTGTGGCCCAGCAGTGTCCCAGTGAGGAACAGGATGCTGGGGTGAGAAGGCCCTCACTGCTGGGCTGCCTGGTGACGGCTGCCTTTGTTATGACAGAGCAGAGCCTTGGGTCGTGGCCAGGCTCTGTCCAGAGACAGCTGTGCTGCTTCCAGCCCTGCAGGGTGGGATGATAGGGAGATGTGGCCAGCATGCATCTGCATGGCCCCAGTGTAAGGAATTCAGCTTGGACGAGAGGAGGACAGAGGAGAGAGGCTGAGCCCGGGCGACTGAGTGAGTGCAGTTAAAATGGTGCTCTCGGCCTCAGCCTGCTTCCTGGGTGTGCCTGGCTGGGCTGGGTGGAGTCAGGGTAGGGCAGGTGTGCCTGTGTGTTAGTGCGTGTGCACACATTCTGTGGGTCCCGTGAGTTTAGGTTTGCTCTTCCCTCCTATTTTGTGAGCTGTATGATTAGAATTATCATGTAGTCCAGTCTGGGTATAGACCCAAAAGATTTGAAAATCGGGTCTTGACAAGATATTTATACACCCATATGCATAGTAGCGCTATCCAAATAGGCAAAAGATCAATGTCCATTGATGGCTGAATGTGTAGACAAAATGTGGTGTATAGATACAATGGAATGGAAATTCTGACGCATGCTACAACCTTGCTACAACCTTGAAGACATGCTGAGTGGAACAAGCCCGTCACAAAAGGACAAATAGTGTGAGATTCCACTTATATAAGGTATCTAGCGTATTCGAATTCATGGCGACAGAAAATAGAATTGTGGTTGCCGCGTGTGAGGGCGAAAGGAATGTAGGAATTTAGGCTGGGCGCGGTGGCTTACGTCTGTAAACCCAGCACTCTGGGAGGCCAAGGCAGGCGGATTGCTTGAGCTCAGGAGTTCGAGACCAGCCTGAGCAACAGTGAGACTTGGTCTCTTAAAAATAGCCAGGTGTTGTGGCAGGTGCGTGTAGTCCCAATTACTCGGGAGGCTGAATCACTTGAGCCCAAGAGTGTGAGGTTGCTGTGAGCTATCACGCAGAGCTTTTGTTTAATTGTGCAGAATTTCAGTTTGGGAAGATGAAAAAGTTTTGGAGCTGGATCTAGAACATCTTGAATGTACACCTTGAGATTTAGGGAACTGTACACTTAGAAATGATTAAGGTGGTGAATTTTATGTTTTGTGTATCTTACTATAGTTTAAAAAATGAAATTATTAAAAATTGTCTGGGGAGCAGATACAAAACCCAGGAACTTTTAAAGCTTCAGTGAATCTTGGGTCCCTGGGTTCAGGCCCCTCTCCCATTGTGTGCAGAGAAGAGCTTGCTGTGACACGGCCCCCTGGGCCAGGTGGCTTCCCTGAGCCTGTCTTTCTGCCTCCTCTCTCACTAGGAGACAGCGCCTGCCCATGAGGCCAGCCTCTTGTCTGAGTCCTTTGCCTGGAGACGTCCACGACATTTGAGCTCTCAACCCCAGACAGACGCTCAGGGCGGAACCTGTGGAAAATATGTTGGTTTTAGAAATTTAAATCTGATTTTTTTTCTCCTCTGTGAAAAGAATTAAAATCCAGCATAAGTTTATTGCAGGAGGACTGAGGTTATTTTGGGAAGTAGCAATTAAAGGTTTTATATATTTTCTCTCCCTTCTGCCCTTGCAGCTTGCACAGGTCTGTGAAGCTATTAAACCTTCCCCCAGCCCACAGCCCAGAGGAATCTGCCCTGCCCTGTTTCTCCTCCAGTTCTGTGCCTTGGGAAAGAAAAGAAAGTTAAATTCATATTAATTACAGCCAAATCCGCTCAGTAAGCACTTGCTGAATATGCTTGGAGGTGAGGTTTAAAGCTCTCCTCCAAACAAGACGGTAAAATGAAAGGAATAATTTATTTGGTCAGACACTGTAATTTGCCACGTCATTCCTCTTCTCTTGTTACTAAAATGAATTCTCTGCGCAGGCCACGACTTCTAGCTCCCCTCAAAATGATTGTCCATGGTTACTATTTCTCACAACTTATTTGGAAGGTCTTCCTTGCCCCACCAGGCTGAGACTGGCCCAGGCACTCGGAGGAAACACACAGCACACACTCCTGCACACGAACACACTGTCACATGAGTGACGTGCTTTCATCCACAGTTGCACACCACCTCACACACTTACAGTTAGTTACACATGGACATGCCTGCACATATGAACACAAGGATGGTTACGTGTGCACCTGTGCATACATGCGTTATCACACACACCACCACATACACAACATGCCTGTGATCCCACAGATACCTTGTGCAGAGGTACCTAGAGCCCCACAGAGAGGATGCTTCCTAGCAGGTGTTTACTTCCCTAACCATCTCTTTCTACAGAATTTTCAGAGTGGGCACACTGTAGCAGTCTCTGTTTCTGACTACAGATAATGTCTCTATGAGTCTGACTTGACTCAGGAATAGTTTAGTGATTAAGATCTCAGACCTGGGAGTTGGTCAGTGCTAGGGGTGAGCCCCAGCCCAGAAGTTTGGCAAGTAGAATGAGTGCCCCAGCTCTGGCTTCCCGTCTCTGAATGGTTATAAAAAAGTGTTGACCTCATAGGATGCATTTGAGGAAGAAATGAGGTTGTGTGTAATAGCTGTTTCCCAGGAGGTCCTTATCCGAGTTGGCCAATATCATTGTTATTATTGCCATTCCATAATGCTGGTGTCCCATCCCTCTTTAAGTGTCAACTTGGCTGGAGCTGTGGGCCAGTACCTGAAGTGAAGGACCCCTGCCTCTCCAGGGTATCTGCAAGGGGGGCTGTTTGGGCCTGGAGGTCCCCTGGGCTCTCTGGGACCCTTTCTTTTATGGGCTTCTTTCCTGGTTCATGGAGAGAGTTCTGGGCTCCCAGGTGCTCAGAGGCACATGCAGGATTGAGTTCATGTGGGTCCCGTGAGTCACCATTCTGGTGGGCCCTCAGCTGGGAGTAGCATGGCTGGCAGTGGTCACTTGTTTCCGGTAGGGCAGGTGGGCCTGTCTGTAAGTGTGTGTGCACACATGTGGGTAAAGATTGCTTAGAAGAGGTGGCTGTTGAGCAGAAGCACTTTGGGTGAAAACTGCGGCAGGTTTAATGCTTAGTGCTGTCTGTTGAGTTGGTGGGAGTGGTGAGGTGGAGGTGAGAGTGGTGGAGGTGGGAATGGTCTTTCTAACCAACCTCAAGACCCTGGGTGGGGCTCACACTGGGCTCTGCCCCTCAACCGCCATCCTGGAAGAGGAAGCTGGGTGGCTGGGCAGCGCCATCACTGGGTAGTGTCTTTGTCCTGTCCCTGTCCTAGGGTTTGTCTAGTGACCTAGCTCCCTTGCCCTTTGGAGGGTCTCGCTGTGCCCCCTGCATTCTGAACCATGCCCCAGCCCCCACAGGCACAGAGCCTGGTGCATGGGGGACCCTTGGTCTGGGTGTGGGGTGAATGGAAGAGGTCAGCTCTAGTGGGCAGCATGTCTGCTGTGCCTGTGCATGTGAGCTACTTTCACGTGCTTGCTGGGGTGTGGGTGTGTGGACACAGACACACACAGATATACGCATATACCTGCCAGGCCCCACGTCCCCGTGGGGAGAGTGGTGTGGTGCTGGCCCCATGTTCCCTGTGCACCAGCAGTATCTCCGGCTGCCTCACCTCAGGGCACAGGAGGATGGTCAGCTGGTCATCTGGGGCTCTCAGGGAAGGGTGTGTGCGCTGGTGATAGGGGCCGCTCACCCCAGACCCGTGAGGCTGGGCCTGTGAGGGTCATGGCTGCCTACCCATCCCTCTGCCTTAGGCTCCCTCTGCTCTCCAGGTGGCTGTTTCTACCTCCTTTTTCTGGTCCCCTCTGTCCTCCTCTGACTCTGGTCCATCTCCCTCACTGTTTCTCTGTCTGTGCCCTCTTCCTGTCATTGTCATTGTTTCTCTCATTTGGCCCCTGGACCTCTCTGTCTGTGTCCTAGCTTGCCCTGTCTCTGCCTCTCTCCTGGGTACTGCTTTGGCCTCTTAGTTTCTGTCATTCTGTTTCCCTCATGTGTCCCCTTTTCCATCTTTTCCTCTTCATTCCTATTATCTTTTCTTCCCCTCTCTGTCATTCTCCGTGTTTTTCTTTCTGTCTCTTTCTCTGTCTGCCTCTGCACAACAAGGTCAGTCCCGAGCAGCAGGCTGGCCCTGCCCAGGGCCCTGTGGACAGACAGGACATTGTGTTGAGCATTCAGCTGTGCTGATAACTGTACTGACCAGGCTTTCGGTTGATGTCCCCCAGGTAAACCCTCACACAGTGGGGACCAGTCCTCCCTGGAGGCTGGCAGGCCTTGCAGCATGGGGACAGGTGTCTGCAGCAACCAGAATGCACTTGTGTTTCCCAGAGGGACAGGGCACAAGCATTCCAAGCGGGATGGCTCACTCTCATCAAGGCTTAAAGTGTCCTTGTTTTGATGGGGGCAGGTGTTCAATGAAACAATGGATTCCAGGTTGGAGCATTTTCAGCACTCTGGGGCCTGTGAAGAGAGCTTCTTATGTGTAATCTTTGATTGTGACCAGCCCTTGCTGGTCACACAGGGTATTGTCCCACTGTGCAGGAAGGGCAGCAGTGCCTGTATGGTGGCAGAGAGCGTGGGTTTGAATTCCACTCTGATCCCTCCCAAGTCACCCACCTCTCCAGGCCTGTGTTTCTCCATGTAACTGGGGTGAGTTGTAACTCCCACCTTATGGAGTTGTTGTGGGGATTAAAGAAGGCCATGGTGCCTATATGGAGAAAAGATCAAATTAATGCTGCTAGTGTCAGGGCTATCCTGAATGTCATTGCCCAGAGTCATAGCTGCTGAAGTGGCCAGTGGGATCAGTGTGCCCTGGGCTGCATCTGCCATGGTGTTTATGTGCACCACAGGGAATTTCTTAGTTCTTTCAACCAGCAGTAAAAACCAGGTACATAAGTGTGGTATTTGCTTGGAGAGGAATCAGCGTGGATGAGGTCCTCAGGGTGTGCCCGCCTGGCACAGGGGGCACCAGCTCATCCTTTGGGAGTCAGAGCCCACGCCCCCCGGGCACCTTGTCTCTGTGTCTTGGGAGCTCATCAGTCTTGGATTTGCTGCCTCTGACAAGTGCCAGGGTTTGCCGGAGACTCAGGTCAGTATGCTGACAGCGAAGCACCACTGGGATCCAGGTTTCAGAGAGGTGACTGGGAGAGAAAAGGAAGGGGCTGGGAAGGGGGGGTGTCTCAGAGGTTGCCCGAGGCAGGAGGTGGATGCCAGGGACTGAGACCTGTTAGGAATTGGCTTTCTTGTCTGCCCTTGTGGAGGAATGACATGTCCACCTGCTGGTCCTAGCCCCAGCCCGAGCATGCTGCAGGTCCCTGGGCTGCTGCTTCTGCCCCAGGGTGAGGCTGAATGTAACTCTGTGGACTGTCTGGGCAATTGGAAACTCAGTGAGTCTGCTTTGCTGGGAGGCTGGCTTTGTCCTTCCTGCCTGTGTGATGGGGCAGCTCCCTTAGCTCCTTGAGCCCTGAGTGGTAGAGGCTCCGGGAGGGGCAGTGGCAGCAGGCCGGGAGGGTCTTGTCATCCAGGGGGAAGCAGCTGGCAGCTTAGGGGCTCTGCTTATCCCTTTCCTCTCTGAGACCCTTCCTCAGCTGGGTACTGGCCAAGAACAGCTGGGAAAGAACCTCTTCCTTGGAGTACAGAGGTCAGATAAGGAGACCTGGGCCTGAGCACCCAGGGAGCGTCTGTCCACTCTGTCTTACAGGCCTGAATTGCTCTGGGGCTCTCCTCTCCCAGCCCCACCACCAAGCCTCCTGAGTTCCCTTCTGTTCAACTTTGCCTTCCCCTCCTACCTGCCTACCCCTGAATTTCCTCTCCTTACCCTAGCTTCCTTTCTCTCCTCCTCCGCTGTCCTAAGGCCTCTGGGGCAGGAAGATGCCTTTTCCCTTTAGGGATGAGGGCTCAGAGGCAGCACAGATGGAGGCCTGGCCTCTGGGGAGGGTTTCTAAAGATGGTGAACCTCAGCAATATCCCCCCTGCAGAGGGCCGCCTAACTCCTCCCCAGCAGGTGGGTGTCTACAATGGGGCTGGGACATGGGCTGAGTTCTGGGCACCAGGTCAACAGGCTTGGATCTGTCTCCCACATCTCTCTTCCCTGGCTGTGTGGCCTTGGGGGCAAGGCACTGCACTTCTCGGAGACCTGCTTCCCCATCTAGAGCACCCAGAGAACCAGGCTGCCTTCCCAGGAGTATTATGAAGATGGACGGGAGGCCTTGTCCTCCACCGAGGATGAGCAGTCCTGCAGTGTGCTGCGAGGCTCAGAGGTTCTGTCTCCCGTTGATGTTGATGCTCAGACATCACATCCCCCCCAGCCCCCCTCTCATTCCCTTTATGCCACCCTGCTATTCATGACCGGGGACCTGAAGATATCCAGGCTTCCCCAAGCTTTCACTGGCAGTTAGGAAACATGAGGAACATTTAGGGACACTTAGCATTTGAATTTGAGATTCCTTTTTAGCAAAATTTACAAGCCAAGGTTTAAATTTCAGTTGGAAATCAATTTTCAGGCCTTCAAAGTCACCTTAGTGCAGTCCGCAGACTCACCAGTAACACATAGTGGGTCTGGTTGGCTTGTCTGGCTGTGCTGAAGCCAGAGCATGCAGCATGCTGGCCTCAGTCTGGTTTCAAAGTGATCTGTGATGCCTCTTCACAGCCGCAGGGAGCTCACTCCCCCTACGATGCCCTGGATCTTCTGTGTAAAGTACAATAATGTTTCAAAAGGTAGGTTTTATCCTTACTCAGGTATGATGAGGCCAACCCATAAGCAGGTAATTGCCATTGAAAAAATGCTTTATTACTCACAGTTCCCAGAGGAGGGGGCACCTCACATCACACAGGGCCACCGGGGATGCACCAGGTCCCTCTGGAGGCAGAGGGAGTGAGGGAGAGCCTGGGAAGGAGACTTTATTGGGGTTTTGTGGGAAGAAGCAGGCAAGGCCAGGGCAGCAGGGTTAAGGTTGGCTAGTCTGAGTAATGTCACTGGGCTCTAGGGTGTAAGGACTGTTGCTTGCTGCCTGCCCAGGGATGATCAGGACAGAGGAATATTGCCTCCCAGAGCATAAGAGCCCCAAAGGGAGGTGGTTCGGAGTATAGAATTTGGCTAGGTTAGTTTGCTCATGAAAAGATTCACTACTTGGTGAGTGCTATGCTAGCCCTGGGAAGACCAGTCTCTGTCTAGTCAGGCTCCAGATAGCAGAACATCAGAATCACAGAAAATGAGAAAATCTAGTTAAAACAAATAATCAGGAGCTGTGAGATGGGGCCCAGGTCTCTTCAGACCCCTTTGCTCAAAGACCTTTTCCTGGCCTTTTTTTGCACGTTGTTTCAGGTGACACATCCCATGTCATAATGGCTACTATGCTGTGCAAGTCAGCACTAACTTTCTGTAGGGGACTGTGCATAGGCACGATCCTGGTGTTGTCCTGGTTTCCAGGGCTGGGAGGTAATGTGTAAGGAAGGACCTTGCTGTGTACTCGTGTGGCATTTCAGTGGCGCTGTGCCTCAAGTTTTCATGGCTAAACCCATATGGGTTGTCACTCTAGTTTTCTACTATTTGCATGTAACACTTTGGTGCAGTTATGATCAGACAACATTTTGATTTTTGGAGCAAATGTTATTATTTTGACAAACATACCCAAACAATGAGAAGCAAATCTCTCTGAAGAAAGGAAGGTGATTATCAAATAGTAGAGGGCAGGATTTGGGGATAGCGTGTGTGTGGTGGGTGGTGGTCTTTAGTGCAGAGTGAAAGAGCACTGCCTGGAGCCAGAAGTGGAAGGCGGGGATCAAATGGTGGCTGTGACATGTATTGGCTGGGTGACTGTGGGGAAATGATGAGACCATCGGTTTCCTCACCTCTGATGGGGATAGCATCGTGAAGGTTAAAGGTGGCTGGGAATATGTCGTTCTGCAGTGAGTGGATCCAGCTATGCCACCTTGTTGGGTGTGGACACATCCCCTCCTCTGGACAGGCCTGTAGTCTCACTGGCCAGCTGTAGTCACATGCCTGGCTGCTCCACACCAGTACACTCGCCCTTTCATGTGTGTTGTCCATTTGATCTGCTCTATGCTTCTGAGATAGGGCAGACATTGCTATTTGCAGCTGATGGGTAAAGAAGCTGAGACAGGAAAGGAGAGCTAAGGCAGAGCCTCACCCAGCTGTCCTTAGGAGTTGATCCGATGTAGCCTTAGGGAACTGTTGACTGGCAGCTGCTGAGAAGAAAGATGATTTTTTGAGGTGGGCCTGCCTGACCTCCCAGGGCCAGGTGACAACTGAGGCCTCCCGGGCCTCAGTGAACAACAAGCATGTACTGCACCTCTGCAAGTGCTTTCTCTTGGCATGTCTGGTCCTTGGAGAATACGTACACAGCCATTCAGATATATATATAAAATATTTTAAGCACACAAAAAGATGAAACCAATACTAATACCTCAATGCACCTTAACTTTTTTTCCCTCTGTTTTCAATTTGTGGCCTATCAAGGTGGGTGATGGTCTGCCCTGGGTACAAAAAATATGGGGGTGTGCACTGTCTCTAGAGAATTGAGCATTGAAAAACAATAATCAAATTGGCGAGCAGTTTACTTTTTATTATTACCTGTGCTAACCTATGTCAGTGATAAGATAGTCCCCACTGGGGTGCACAATCCCATGGCCTTCCCTGATGTTAATCCAGCAATTTAAGCCCATATCAGTCTGCTTCTTCTTGACCCTGTTACCATACCGCCTAACACGCAGGGGTAACCTCAGGCTAGGGCATTTTGTGTTATTATCCCAGGCATGTTTCCATATTTTTACTATGTATATTCATATCCATACAGAGTGTGTTTTAAAAGTTGATGAAAATGTTATTTTACTGCCTTGGAGAACTAAAAGTAGACTACCATTTGATCCTGCAATTCCATTGCTAGATATCTCCCCAAAAGAAAAGAAGACATTTTACTATAAGGATATTTGCACATGAATGTTTATAGCAGCACAATTCGTAATTGCAAAGACACGGAAACAACCCAGGAGTCCTTCAGCACATAAACCAGTGGTGCTCAACCTGTGGGTTGCAACCCACAGGAACTGTATTAAAGGGCTAGGGCATTAGGAAGGTTGAGAACCACTGACATAAATGGACTAGTAAACTGTATATGTATATCATGGAATATTATTCAAATATACAAAAGGTGGAGACTTCGTATCTTTGTAACAAACTTTGTAAACAAACCTTTGGGAAGGTTTGGAGAGCTTTCTTCTAGGCAAAGTATCACAAGAATGGAAAAAACACCATCACACATACTCAGTACCAATTTGAAACTAGTAGATGAACAACTACATGCTCACTTGAGTGAAAAACTCAATTTAAATTCAAGTACAGGATAGGACGGTAAGGGTTGGGTAAGTTCCCACCCAAAGAGTACATGGCAGGGGTGTAGGGTACACTTTCTTTCTTTCTTTTCTTTTTTTTTTTTTTTTTGTCCTTAGTATTCAGCTATATATTTTTTTTATTTTATTATTATTTTTTATGGATTTTTTTATTATTATTAAATCATAGCTGTGTACATTAGTGCAATCACCTGTACCCATTCTAAGATGCACCATAGATGTGGCCCCACCCATTACCCTCTCTCCACCAAAACCTCCCCCCTCCCTTCCCCTTCCTTCCTATTCTTCCATATTCTTCTTAGCAAAGTATCTCAGGAATGGAAGAAAAAGTATCCAATGTACTCAGCCCTATTATGAAGCTAAATTATAGCTTTCACATGAAGGCTATAACCTAACTATAGCAGAAGACTATGGGGAAAGGGCCAAGGAAGGGGTACACTTTCTGAGTGAAGGGCACAAGTACAACTCAGACTTTAACTTTAGAAAAGCATTTTGTAACCTAATCATATGTACCCTCATATTAACCTGGCACTAAAAAAATGAAGAGGAAATCAGGGGGAAAAGGTAATCTTATTATGTGTGTATATATAATGTATTTTTTCCTGCCCACACTATTATGTTTTTGAGATGTATCCATGGACCTGAAGTTCTGATTTGTGCATTGAAAGCTCTGTGACTCTACAGTGAATGAATATTCCAGAATCTATTTATCTCCCCTCCTGTTGAGATTATTTAGCTATTTACAGTTTTTTATTATCGCAGACATTGTGATTCCGTTGTGATGGGATACCTCCCTTGTATCCGTGAGGGAAGAGTTCTTCCAGTCAGGGGCTTATGAAATCCATTCTTTTGGGTAACAGCATTTGAAAAAGATGAAATAAAAAATATCACAGTGCATTGCAAGTAGCAAAGTGTCACACAACTTTTTCATTTGTCTGTATGTGCTTGCGTGCTTATATTCATGCACATCTGGAGGACATTGCGATGTAAAGGTATTTCTTTCTCTGTGTCACATTGAACAGTCTAAAAGCCCAAGCTCCAGTGTAGGGGCAGAATTGCTGGGTTACAGGGTATGCATATTTTGAGCTTTATCAGATACTGCCAACTTGCTCTCTAAAGTGGCTGGATAGATCTTTCACCGCCAGTTTTCACATAATGGTTGTTAATATTAGACTTGAAATGATCTTGTTTGGGCGGCGCCTGTGGCTCAGTGAGTAGGGCACCGGCCCCATATGCCAAGGGTGGCGAGTTCAAACCCAGCCCCAGCCAAACTGCAACAAAAAAATAGCTGGGCGTTGTGGCAGGCGCCTGTAGTCCCAGCTACTTGGGAGGCTGAGGCAAGAGAATCGCCTAAGCCCAAGAGCTGGAGGTTGCTGTGAGCTGCGACGCTGTGGCACTCTACTAAAAGGCCATAAAGTGAGACTCTGTCTCTATTAAAAAAAAAAAAAAAAAAAAAAGAGAAAGAAAAAGAAATGATCTTGTTTTAATTTGCATTCTGCTCCTTTGCAACATATTGGATGTCTCCCTGATTTGGCCTATTTATCTCCTTTTCTAGCTTTCTACTGGGTGGCTGCCCTTTTTTTGAAAATATTTTTAAGAGATACAAGCCATTCTTTGTTTACATGTATTATAAATAATTTCTCCCTGTCTGTGGTTGGCCATTATCTTTGTGTATGATAGGGCTTATTGGGACAACAATTGTACATTTTAACACTGTCAAGTGTATCATTCTTTTCCTTTATGGCTTGTATTTGTATCTTGTTTAAGAGGTCCTTTCCTTTCTTGAGGTCATACAGCTATTTCCCTATTTTAAAAATTTTAAACAATTTTATGTTTTTTAGTCTTTTTAATCTAGCTGCAATTGTTTTGTCTTTGACATGATGTAGGGATCAAATTGAGTTTTAATTTTTCCTTGTGAGTAGTTATCCCAGTAGCAATTATTTCTTATTTCTTGATTTCCAGTGATTTTTTAAATTGTGAAAGCTGTCACATATCAGTTTTCCTGGGTCTCTGTTCCATCTGTCTGTTAGTTTCTCCTTGTGCCAACTCACACTGTCTTAGTTCCTACAACTTTCTATGAATCCCCTGATTTGTTTCTTTTTCAAATGTGTCTTTGGCTCTTTTTCCACCCTTGTTCTCCCCTGAGACCTTTAGGATCAACTGGTTAGAGTCTGTGGAAATCCCTGCTGTGATTTTGAATAGAATTGAGTTGATTTATGGATTAGTTTGGGGAACACTGCCATCTTTGTCATTTTGAGTTTTCCCCACTCATGATCATAGTCTTTCTCTCTTAACTTAGTGCTTCTTTTATATATTTTAGCTTTATAATTTGTACCATAAAGGTCTTACACATTTTTGTTTAAATTTATTCATAAGTATCCTATGATTTTCGTTGTTATAAATGGTGGGTGGGTATATCTAATTTTTAAGTTTTTATTACTGGCATCTAGGCATGTTGTTAAATTTTATATATTGATTCAGTTTCTAGCATCTTGCTGATCTCTTACTAGTTTTATTTATTTTTATTAATTTATTAATTTATTTTTGAGACAGAGTCTCACTATGTCACCCTCGGTAGAGTGCTGTGGCGTTACAGCTCACAGCAACCTCAAACTCTTGGGCTTAAGTGATTCTCTTGTCTCAGCCTCCCAAGTAGTGGGGACTATAGGCACCTACCACAATGCCTGACGATTTTTTTGTTGCAGTTGATTAGCTGGCCTGGGCCGGATTTGAACCCACTACCCTTGGTGTACGTGGCTGGCCCCGAAACCACTGTGCTACAGGAGCCAGGCCTCTTACTAGTTTTAAATTGTCCCTTAGATTTTGTTTAATCTTATCCTTTATGAATGGTGAAAACTTTTTCTTGCCTTTCCACTTCTTGTCTCTTTTATTTATTTTTTGCATCTTGCTGTGAAGTCTAGATCCATCAGCCCTACCCAGTGGGAACATAATGTGTGCCACACATTTAATTTTAAGATTTCTGGTAACCACGTTGTGTTTGCTCCATTTGTGTTGCTGTAACAGAATACCACAACCTGGGTAATTTATTTTAAAGAGTTATTTACAGGCACACACCATGGAGCAATGAATTGGTTCATGACAGAATGCGTATAGGACAGTGGACTTTAAGATTATCATACCATATTTTTACTGTACCTTTTCAAGGTTTTAGGTAGATTTGGATATACAAACACCAGTGCGTTACAGTTGCCTTCAGCAGCCAGTATAGTAACACACTGTACAGGTTGTTTGATCATTGGTGTAACAGGCTATGCCATATAGCCCAGTTGTATAGGTGTGTAGGCTATACTCTGTGCACCTAATAACGCGTTTCTCAGAACATATCCCTGTTGTTACGTGATGTGTGACGGTACATTCCGCAGTTCTGGAGGCTGAGAAGTCCAAGGTTGAGGAACCTGGCCAGGGCCTTCTGACTGCATCCTCCCATCTGCAGAGGGCCCCAGGACAAGCAAGCACATGCAGGAGGGAGAGGGAGGGAGCTGAACTCATGCTTTTTATCAGGAGCTACTCCCGCAACAACTAGCCCGCTCTAGCTAGAAGGGCATTAATCCATTCATGAGGTCAGAGCCGTCATGACCTCATCACCTCTTAAAGATCCCACCTCTCAATGCTGTGGCTTTGGGGATTAAAGTTTCAACACATGAACTTGGAGGACACATTCAAACCACAGCACACATTTAAAAAGGTGAAAAGAAATACATGAAGTTAATTTTAATAATATATTTATTTAACCCAATACATCTAAAAATGATCATTTCAACATGCAACCAATATAAAAAAGTTTGAGATAATTTATGTTCTTCTTTTCATCAAAGTCCTCAAAATCCCATGAGCATTTCACACTGAGAGCACTTCTCAGTTTGAACTAGCTGCACTTCAGGAACTGCAAAAATTTAGAATCTTCAATCTGCTATTGAACAGAAATTCGGTGAGTGGTAATAAGTGAGCACCCTTTTTCTTGTTTCTGACTTGAAAGGGAATTAATTCTGAAGTTTCACCATAAGAATAATGTTTAATTTTGGTGGGAGAGTAGACTTCCGATATTAGGTTTAAATAGTTCATTTTTGTTTCTTATCTTGCTAAGACTTCTTAATTGAATGTTGACTTTTATCAATGCTTTTCTGCAGCTATGGAGACAATAATGAATTTATCCCCTTTCTGGAACAATATATTAATAAATTTCTGCTGCTGTAATATCATTAATTGGGGGATTAAACCAGATTGAGTGTACATATTATATTTAATTGATAATATTTTCATTAAGATTTTTGAATCTATCTTCAGCAGTGAGATCGGACTGTAAATTTCCTTTCCCTCTATCTTTATTTCGGTGACGTTTTAATCAAATTAGCCTCATAGCATGTGCTAAAGAATTCTCCTCTTTCAAATATTTGTATATGTTAAAGATTATCTTCAAATCTTTGTATATGTTAACATATTTGTACATATTTTTGTATGTTCACATTCGTATGTGTCAAATATATGTTAAGGATTTTCTTCAAATATTTGTGTATGTTAAGGATTATCCATTCCTTGAAGGTTTAGAAAAACTCAAACTGCAAAATTGCTGCAGCCAATTTCATGGTTTGTTTGTTACATTAAATAAAAAATGACTAATTCAGTTTATTTAAAGGTTAGAAGTAATTCCAGTTTTCTATTTCTTTTGGAGTCATCTTTCCTTAAATCACTCATTCTCTCTCTGTCTTCAGCAATGTGTTAATTTGTCCTGTTTTCAAATTTAGCAGCAGCGTTTGTAACTGTGTCCCCTTTTTCATTCCTGATGTTTATTTGTGCCTTTGCTGTTTCATAGTTCATTTCCCCCGAGGTTTATTAATTCTTGCAAAGATCTGAATTGGGAGTTGATTGGTTCTCTTTTTTTGGTCTGTCTTCTTGGTTTCTTGTCATTTCATTGTTCTATCCTTTTCTTCCTTCCTTAGGTTTAGATTGACATTATTTTCTCCATTGCTTGAGTTGGGTACCTGTGTTCCGCTCTTCCTGATGGAAACACGTATCTGAGTCAGACTTCAGTTATATCCCACACATTCTGACATGTAGTGATTTCATTGAATCTTACTATCCACGCTCTTCTATAGTTTCGGAAAATTCCCATAATCTGATCAGATTACCCCTTTCCCTTTTCTCTTCATTCTCCCTTCCTGGAACTCTCTTATTTTATCTCCCATGTCTCTTCAACTCATTTTTATATTATCTTCGTGTCTTTCAGTTATACATTGCCTAATCCTTTCTCAAGCTGACTTTGATAGTGGTCTTTGTGGTGTCTGCTGACTTTTGCTCCAGGGTGCGTCTGTGTGCCTATGTGTGTGCACACTTTGTGATTTCAGATAATAAGTAGAGGTTCAGCTGTAGGTAACCGTGCGGCCTCAGCCAAGGCTGTCCTTCCAGAGGGGGTTTCTGTGTGACTACCAGGTCGTAGGATCAATTTTGTATTCTTTTCATAGCTTGGGGGTCCTATATCACATGGGGACTGTAAATTGGAACTCCCACCCAGCGAGAAGGAAAGCATATGTTTACCAACACTCAGAAGAGACTTTTTATACTCCTGTGCCCGTTTTCTAGCAGAGGCGGAATAGTCCAAGCTTTCTATGCCCCTGTGCTCTTAGGCTTTAAAGGGTGCCCAGCTTCTCCCAGAGAAGCAGCTCTCCAGCGGCCTTCACTGTGAGTGGAGGGTCTCCAATCCCCTTTTCATCTGTCATAGGCCCCAGGCCTCCTGTCCTCTCACTGAATGGTCACTAAAACAGGAGCCTCCTAGTTATAGAGACCAGTGGGCAGCTGATCCTCAGCCCCTGCTGTGGTCTGCAGAGACTCTTCTTTTTTACCCTTAGGTGAGCTCTCTTTTCTTGCTAGCTGAAATACACATGTAACAGACCTTTATTCTGTTTATTGAGCTGGATGGCTTGTGGTTTTCCTTGTCGACCATATTGCTAAAACTGGAAGTCGCCATGCCGCTGTTTTTCCTACGCAAAATTAAAGGTAGAAAATGAGGTTGATGGAGAAAGAAACCCATATTTTGAGAAAGAACTGTAATTATTATCCTCTCTAGGCAAAAGACCCATGAAGTGGTTGGTTTTCAGAGGAGGAAATCCTTGGCATCTGCCTTGTTCCAAAATCCACTGACTAAGTCACTCACTGACTAAGCCCTCCTGGGTAAGGACCAAAGCTCATATACTCCGTACTGAGGTGCAGTGTTGGGGGATTATGCAGAGGCCTAGCAGACGGGGGGTGGGGTGGGGTGGGGGTGGGGTGGGGGCATTTCATCTCATTTCTACCGAGGGCTGGGCCATCCTGTATGCTGCCTGGCTGTGTCATCTTTGCAGGTCACCTGGCCATTTTGTGAGCACATTCTTATCTATAAACTAATTTTTCAAAATGGTGATTCCCTCTAAGACATGAATTCAGAAAGCCTTAAGTCAGGAATGTTGAGGTCTTGATTCTTCCTGCATTTCCTCTTTAACTTCATTCATGTAAATAGACCTGCTATATATCAGGTACTGTTTAGGGCACTGTTTATAATATTTCTTCCTTGCCTTTGGTATGCCAAGAGCTGGTAGGACAATGGAGAACTAGATTTGCCTCATGGCCTGGCCAGAATTGGGTAGGGAGAGGGTTGTCCCTAGAGCCCCATGTTGAGCAGAATGCAGGGGCCAGCTTGGGTGCTGGATCCCTAGTGGAGAGGCGCTCCCAAGGCAAACCAGTCTGCTCTGTGTGTGTGTGTGTGTGTGTGTGTGTGTGTGTTAGTGTTATCAGTGCTGCTGCTACTGGCACAGCAGGGATCTGTAGAGGGAAATGTACATGCAAAGAGTTCCAGTTCACTTTTAGATGAACTATCATCGGTATGTGGCTTTGGGGTAACTTTTTGTTTATTATTTTAACTAGAGTAACGTGATTCAAAATTCAACAGTTACGTATTTGCCAATTAAAAAAACCAGACTTCTTTTTCTAAAGTTGATGAGATTGAAACATAAAACTCAGTAGTTACAAGAGGTTATAAGGTGAAAAATCTCCCTCCCAGCCATCCCACTGATTCCCCTCCCTGGAGGCAACCAGTGTTACCGGCTTCTCACGTATTCTTTGCGAGATATTCTAACTGTGTACACATAAATAATGCATATATTTGTGAATATTTATATATGTGTGCTTATCTATAAATTTACACACATTCATACATATATATTTTTTTAATGCAATTGTCAGCATGTTGGGTTTTTTGCTTGACAATGTATCTTGGAAATTGGTCCATATCAGACCTGAAGTGCTTCTTCATTTGTTTTTATGGCTGTTTGGTATTCCATTATTTGGACAGACCATAATTTATTTAACTGTTCCCTTCTGATTGATATTTAGATATCCAATCTTCTGCTATTTTCAAACAGTGCCACAAGAAATCCTCTTGTGTAGAGGAACTTCAGACATTTGAGAGCATGTTTGTAGAATAGAGAATGCAGTTTATAAGGAGCTCCTAGCATTCTGAAGTTACAACCAAAGCTGTCCCACGTGGGAATGGCCTGGCCTCCTGACCTTCCTATGGGCTGAACCTATGGTTGCAGGAATTTCTCTAAGACCTTCATCCACAGACATAATGTACATAATATATAGTTTTTGAATGAGGGAAAGAAAGTACTTAACTTTAGAGAGAGAAATTGCTATTAGCAAAGGCATAGGGAATAGTTTTATTTGTCAGTTTTACAGATCATCTACAAGTGAAAATACAAGAAAGATTTTCCTATTGTTTTTTATTTCTTTCATGAATTTTTTTTTGAGAGACAAGGTCTGGCTCTGTTGTCTAGGCTGTAGTATAGTGGCATTAGCCTAGCTCATCGTAATCTCCAACTTCTAGGCTTGAGTGATCCTCCTGCCTCAGTCTTCCAAAGGGCTAGGACTACAGGTGCATGCCACCATGCCCAGCTAATTGCTCGTTTTTTTTTTTTTGTAGAGATGAGTCTCATTCTTGTTTAGGCAGGTCTCTGGAATTCCTGGTCTCCAGTGTCCTCCCACCTTGGCCTCCCAGACTTCTAGGATTATAGGCCTGAGCACTGTGCCTGGCCTCATGAAAACATTTTGAAAAGGAGAGTGAATATTTCTGCTCCTGTTAGAGTCAGTGTAGGTAATTACAAGGCAGCTGTGACTCTGGTTTCTTGCTTGGGTCTGAGGGTTTTGGAGCAAAAGGATCGTGGCTTTGCTGGAGCCTGTAGTGTGATTCTGGACAGAACCTGCTTCTCACTGGGCCTGTTTCCCACCTTTTACATTGGGCAGGGGTCCCATCTGATGTAACGAAAGAGCCCCAAGTGATTCCTGGCAGCACATGCTTGACATTTTCCTCTGCTCTAAATCGGCAGTCAGAGCACTGTCTGGAAAGGGCCAGGCTGTAAATATTTCGGTCTTTCCAGGCCATATATATGGTCTCTGTCACAGCTACTTGCCTCAGCCATTGTAGCTTGAAAGTGGCAGAGACACTATGTGTGCGAATGAGCGAGGCTGAGTTCCAGTGAAAAGAGTGGAGAACAGATTTGGCCTTGACTGTAACTGGCTGATGCTTACTCTGATTGACTAGTGGCATTAGGCTGAATCTGTATGAAAATGGTAAGTCCATCCTTACTTGGGGACAAATCCCATTTCATATCTCTTTGTCAGGGGTGCAGGCGAGGCTTGGAACATCCTGTCTCCACCTGGTCGTGTCAGTGCCAAGTACAGTGGTGCAGTATAGAGTGTGGGTTGGGGAGTCAGCAGACCTACTGCTAGTTGATTGTGTGGCCTGGAGCAGCCTTTGTTGTTGCAAGCTTTACTTTCTCCATCTGTAAAATGGGAAGGTTAGCTATGATTCTTCCCAGCTCCAAAATAATTCTGATTCTAGTTCAGAAAGGAAATCAATGTTTTCTTCCCTAGAGGTTGTGGTTTCAGTTTGTATCTTCAGTCACCAAGACAAAGTGAATAGGGTAATTAATTTTGTGTTGTAATCTGCATGCCAAGGAGCACATAGACCTTTTGGGGACCCTATCTAAACACACCCCTAATCCTATAGGAGCCAGTTGCATAGGGACAATCTTTGTTACCTCCTTGGCCCACAGGGTGTCAGGAAAAGAAGCCTTCACCTGTGAGTTGCTGTGTGATCCTAGGTGAGAAAGATGTTAACCTTTCCAGCCTCCTGTTCTCCACCTAGAACTGCTCCCAAGGGAGACTGGGTGGGAGGATCAAGCCAGTAAAAATAGAAGAGGTGCCTTGGAAATGCAGATAGCACTGGGGCTTCATTTTGGCTATTACCTGCCCTTTGGTTATTCCAAGGGAAGACCCAGCTTCCAGAAGTTGGATAAATTAGACTTGCTCCTGTATTCCCAGCTCAGCTGGGGTCCAGGCATGCCCATAGGGGCCTAGGCTCTGCAGAGCTTACCCACTGCAGCTGCCAGTTGGCTGGGTTGGCTGCCTCCAATCTCCTCAGACACCCCATCTAACTTTGGGTGGCCCATAGGGGAACTCCCTGGAAGACCTGGAAAGCAAACTATACAGTGGTCCGCGGTTGGGAGCTCCCGTCTGCTTCTTATGTTGACTTGGCTTCTTCTACCACTGAGGAGCCTGGGTCAGTCTTGGGCTCTCGGAGTCTCATTTTCCCCATTTGAATCTTGGAATAGGTGTTACCTGCCAGATACCTTGGTTTCCATGGTAAATCATCCTTTTAGTAAACATTCATTATTTATTAGGTGCTAGGCATTTTGCCTGGAATATGTAGTAGTAGTAGTAGTAGTAGTAGTAGTATCGATGTTGTTACTGAGATGTTCCTAATTGCCAGGCATCGGGCTAATATTATACAAATTAGCTCATTTCTTCCTCACAACAACCTTCTCCATTTTACAAATGGGAAAACTGAGGCTAAGTGAGATTATCTGCCTCAGGTTACGTTACATAGCTGGTTAGAGACAGAGCCAGGATCTGGCCCCAGTATTGGACGTCCTTGAGTGACTCTGCCTTTGCCTGGGTCAGCTGGGAACGTCACTGGTGGTGCCCAAGCATGGAATAGACATGTCTGTGTGTTGTCATTTGAGGAGTGTGCATGGTATAGACCTTCCCAGTTAGCCACTCCAGTTCCTTTCTGTGGGCTGGCCTCCCTTCTACCTTGGGCTCCTTCTTCTGGTCCTTGGGCTCCTTCTGCTGTTTAAGCCGTAGTCCTGGTCCCTGGACCTTCCTTGTTCGTCCATCTGCAGAGACAAGGGTAAAGTTCTGGGTTCTCTTATTCCTGGCTGTTCAGCAGAATTGCTCGGAAGTTTTATAACTTCTTGCAGGCCTCAGCCATGACTGGCTAGATCTGGGAGGTGCCCATGGATCTTTAGTGTCACAGCTCTCCCAGGGGGCTCTGCACAGCTGCCGGGGCTCTGTACAGCTGCCAGGTCTCTGGCCTTCATGTGGCTTGAACAGGCTGGGTATCTATTCTGCAGGCCCCTCCCCAGTGTGTCCCCTATAAGCTCCCAGTCACGCTAAAGCACAAGTCCTGCTCAGCTGTTCCAGGCCACCCTACTATGCCATGTTAAGAGGCAGCAGTGTTCGGTTCCCCCCAGCTCCAGGTGTGGGCTGGGCAGTCCTGGGCTTGGTTGGCAGACCTTCCAGTTCAAAACCAGTGAAGTCGGGTGAGTTACCTCACTTCTCTGAGATGCTGTTTCCTTGACTATGAAATCCATGTTCATAATTGCATCCTGGAATTGCTGTGAAACTGGAGGAGTCCATGCACTCAAAGGAGTGAGAGTAACCATATCACCAAACCAGGCCTTGTTTGTTCAGAGTTCCTTGTAGCAGGTGTGGATTTCAGCTACATCTCTTCAGCCCCCAACCAAGTCCTGACCTGTCACAAGAGCTCAGCGCTATGGTTGAGCCTGTAGGTTTAGGGGTTATGATTGTTGGGCAGTCATGGTTGACTAGGCTACTGGGGGACTCTGAGCTTGAAATGAGAAGGGCAGGGAGGGTGACCAACTGTCCTGGTCTGCCCAGGACTTGAGGGCATTCCTGAGAAGACTTGGGTGATTTGGTTACCCCAGGGACAGGCTGACCTGGGGGCTCCAGCAAAAAGGAATAGTTGACTTCTCCATTAGGCTGAGCAGCCAAGGGTCCGCCATACTGTTAGAGCCTGCAAAGGGTGTTTTAATTCTTTTCACTCACAGAATTACCGTACATACTTGAGTATAAGCCGACCCGAGTGTAAGCTGACCCCCTTAATTTTACCCTAAAAATTGGGAAAACTTAGTGACTTGAGTATAAGCCTAGGTGGAAAATGCAGCAGCCACTGGTAAATTTCAAAAATAAAAATATATACCCAAAACAATTACAATAATTGAGGAATCAGTAGGTTAAATGCTTTTCAATATTTATTGCTAAAGAAAAACTGTAAACT
>CAUYPK010037681.1:0-32034 GCA_963574355.1 Loris lydekkerianus | reverse complement strand
AAAATAATGTAAAAATTTATTATTTAAAAAAAAAAAAAAGAACAACAAAAAGATAAACAAATCCCAAAAAAAAAAAAAAAAAAAAAAAAAAAAGAGAAAGAAAGAGAGAGAGAAAATAACCTATATTTAATATTTTTGTGTGGCCTTGACAGAGTTTCCAGAATTTCTTCTGGTTGGCATAGCTCCTTGGGGGTCCTAGGGCACTTAAAGCCCAATGGAGACTGGTGGGTTGTCATAGTTTTAGAACTTTTTACTAGCCTGTGTTTCTAAGGGAGCCATGGAAATAAAAATAAATCCTGACTCAAGCCTGACTCAAACAGAAAAACTTTCACTAAATTTGGAATATTTACATACCTTTCATTTTACTGATAACTTGATTTCAGTTTCAAAGACTTCTGCATAATAACTACTTCTAAAACAAAATAAAGTAACACAAAAAGATCACATTTCACCCCTAAATACTTTCTTATGCTTGACATTGTATTTGAGAAACCAATGCATCGATAGCCAGTTCAATGGACTGGCCATTGATCGTTTCAATTTTATTGAAGGCAAGGTTTATTTAGGGCTAAACAATTTTAAATTTGTATTTCATATGAATTGAATTGCATTTTGTCTCTATCTTCAAGGTGAAATCAACTTAATCAATACAGTGTTTCAAACGTATTTAAAGTGTTTAAAGTATTAAAAGTATTTAAAGTGTTTAAAGGTCTCTTAACTAAAGAGACCTTTAGTTTGGAATCTTTCAAATGGTGTTCCAAATGAAACTTAAATTATGGCAAGTTCAAATTAAGGTAAACTATTTTATACATTTTCACACTTTGACTAAACACAGTCCTGTGAACAGCAAAAAATACATAGCCTTGCTTTTCAGTTTGATCCATGTGTAACAAGAACTTGAAAGCAGATTTCAAGACTTCTGGGAAAAAAATCAATATTTTGGTGCATCTGTGACTCCATTTTCAGTCGACATAAATGTTACCTGCCAGTTTTCAAATGGAATGCATACAACTCAATCTGACATTCAACTTAAAAAAAAAAATGTGATCATGTCTCTTTACTAGACTTTTGTAGGTACTATCTTCCCAGGGACAAAATCCTTCAATTCACAATCATGCGTTATTTGTGTCATTGCTTTTTGGCAGCAGCTACATTTGCAAGCAATTATTTTCAAGAATGAAGCACATTAAGAGTAAAATTAGAACCAAAAATTCTGATGAGCACCTTGAGAACTCAGTGAGAATTTCAGCTACTTCCATTGAACTGGCTATTGATGCATTGGTTTCTCAAATACAATGTCAAGTGTAAAAAAGTATTTAGGGGTGAAATGTGATCTTTTGTGTTACTTTTTTTGTTTTTGTGGGATCTTTTAATGTGACTGATTGTGGAGTCCTAATGATTGAAATTAAAGACACTGGTGGAAGTTCAAAAAAAAAAATGACTTTACTATATGTGTTACAAAAGAATCAATATGTAGCATTTGCAGGAGCAATCCCATAGTAAAAATAAAACCATTCACTCTTATATTTTTAAACAACACATTTCTATGCATAAGGAGAAAGGGCCATTTTCAGGAGAAGCTTTAAAAAACAATGATAAATGCAAATCGCTTTTTGGTCCATTCTTTCAAATACTTATTTCATGAAAATTAAATAGTTAATGCACCATTTCTGATGCCCAGAAGCCTTAAATAAAGCTTCACAAAGTTTAATAAATAGACACAACAGAAGCATAGGCCTGTTAGTCAAGAAAATTGTAAAAAGAGAATGCTTCTACATTTTATAAAGCATTATTTTTCTCAAGGACCTCAAGCAGGGTAAAAAGCCAAGAGAATTATTTAAATAAACTTTTTGAATGATTTTTTAAATTTATTTATTTTTATTGTTAAATCATAGCTGTGTACATTAGTGCAATCAAGGGGTACAATGCGCCGGTTTCATATACAATCTGAAATATTCTTATCAAACTGTTCAACGCAGCCTTCATGGCATTTTCTTAGTTACTGTATGTAGGCATTTGTATTCTGCCTTTAGTAAGTTTTGCCTGTACCTGGAAAACCAAGGGAAAGATATGCAGTTTTTTCTTTGAAAGAAATAACGTGAAATGCAAACGGGAAGAAGCCACTGAGCGTGAGCACCTTACTCTGCGGTGCCTCTGCCTCCACCCTGTTGGGTACCCGGAAAGACTAAAGAAGTCCTGAGCACTGCAGAAACAAGCTGCCGTGTTTCTCGCACCCAAAGGCACTTTCATACATGCTCATGTTAAAATCCTTCCTGCTGGTTCTCAGCATTGTATTTTTGGTACATTGATTCTGGAAATCTATGGTCCTGCCCTCAAGGCCAGACTGTCCTTTGCACAGCGGTCGTGGAAGAGTCCTTTTACTTCAGTGTGTGTTTGCTTCCTCTTTTCTGTGGATAAAAATGTTTGGAAAAAATTAATTTGGAGTGTCTGACGCACTGTATGACGTTCGGAAGGAGAGAGCCAAAATGCAGCTCTGACACTCAGAGGCCTTTAGTTTGGAATCCTTCAATCTGAAGTTCATGGTTGAAGTCTGGGGTGAGGCAGAGGCTCCTGTCTGCACCTGCTAAGACAGCAGACAGTGAAGAGTGGAGAGAAAAATGTTGGAGTGTTTATGAATGAGGAGAAGAGAGTGAGGAACAGAGCAGGAAGCAAGGTCACACGGTAAACAGAGAAATGCGACCCAACAGCTCTGAGAACAAGGGCTTCCAGGGACCGCCAGGCCCGGTGGGAACCACCTGTGTGTCACCAGGTGACTCCAGGCTGTAAATTTGCCTACAAAGAAAAACCCCAGCAAGAAATAAGAAGTCTGTGTTTAGTGGCAAGAGGAAGTTTGAATAATCATCTTGTGTTTAGCACGTCAGTTCAGAATAAAAATGTTTTGTCTTTTAAAAACAATTGTTCCTTCTTCCACTCCTCCCCAGCTGACGCACAGCAAGTACTCACTCAGGGACACCCCTTCAAAGAGGAAACTCAGAAGGCAGGGTGGTGAGAACGTGTCTCCAGAGCCCTCTTCCAAGGATGCTAAGTATAGGAGACAAGGATAGCTTTAGGAGAAAGAGTCATGGGGAAAGGGTGTTATTTCTAAAAAGGTGCTGCTTCCAAGTGCCTGGCAGGAAGTTGGAAATAAAGATCTGAGACTGAGCACACGCTACTGCAGAACCCTCCAACGCAAAGGTCACAGCTGCAGCCTGGGGCGAGGCGACATCTCACGGCTGCAGGCAGCACCTGTTCCGGCACCTGTCATCCTGGTCTCCTCACCCTTCCACCTAGAACTCTACATGTGACTTGGTTCCAGCAAGTCTGTGAGCAATTTGGATGTGAAGGTGAGCTTCAGGTGGCTGCCCTCAGGAGCAGTAATTTCTGGACAGCTGTGGGGCAGAGGTCCTGGTTCCAGGGGGCTGGCTGTGGCAGGGGCAGCAGCCTCCCCTCAGTGGCAAGAAC
This sequence comes from Loris lydekkerianus, assembly GCA_963574355.1. Taxonomy (NCBI): domain Eukaryota; kingdom Metazoa; phylum Chordata; class Mammalia; order Primates; family Lorisidae; genus Loris; species Loris lydekkerianus. The sequence continues at coordinate 28,572 of CAUYPK010037681.1, read as the reverse complement.
GAGCCACAGTCACTGGCCTCCACGAGGCTTTGCTGCTGCTGCGTTGCTGCTGTTTCCACACCTCAGCCTCCTTCCCAGGAACATTGGAGTTCCTGACTTTCCCTGCAATGTTTTGTGAGTATCCTTATGTTTGTGATAACTGGAGTAGATTTTGTGGTCCACAATTTACGTTTTAAGAGGTCCAAAGTAAAGACATTCCACTTGTGTGGTATGAATTCTTTTACTATTCTGTCATTAGGGAGGGGAGGGCACAGACCCACGTCCTACCCACAGGTGCCCTAGGAGTTCATTTACTATTCTAGTCATTAGGGAAGGCATGGCCATTCGGTCCTATGTGGTCTCTGGCCAGAGTGTCTCATTCCGCTGCATCTCTCGTTTGGCCCAGGAGAAGACGTTCTACAGGGCTGTTGTAAGGTCCCCTCTGGTCTCAGGGGTGACATTGGTTCCTGGTCATAACAGATAGACTCTACGCTGCAGATTATAAGGTCCCTGCTCTCTGTGGCCTCCTTGTTCTAAGCTCAGTTCAGTTCCTCTGCTCTCCTCTCCCATCCCCAAGCCTGTGGGAACCCCAGAGACTCTCAGGTACTTCTGCACCACTCAGACCTGCCCTCAAGCCCACAGCCCCAGAGCGTCTCCCTGCTTCTGCAACCCTGCCATGTGGCACACTGAGCAATGTCACCCTGCGGACCCTCTGCAGACTTGTCACTTCTGCAGAAAATGGCTGAACTAGTGAGCACCAGACCCTATAACCCAGCAGTTCTCAACCTGGGTCACAACCCCTTTGTAACAACAAAAATACACACAGTGGCATCAGGAAGGTTGGGAACCACTACAACCTTTTTGAATGATGATTCCATTGTCCTCACCACCCCTCTTTCCAAAATTTCAACCCAAGTCGGCATAGACAAGACACTTTCTTTGCATATGTTTTTATGTTTAATTATTATGGGTGTATAATAGCTGTACATCTTTATTGGGTGAATGTGATGTTTTGACAGGCAAACAATATGAATTAATCAAATCAGAGAAATTGAGCTATCCTCAGGTATTAATCATTTCTTGGTGTTAGGAAAATTCCAATTCCATTCTTTTGGTTATTTTAAAGTTGACCCTGGCTTATTATTGATTACAACCACTTTGTTTTGCTATCAGATACTGTCCATTCTGACTGTCTCCATCTTTGTACCCACACACCATCTGCACTTTGCCTTGCTCCTTGCTCTTCACTGTCCTTCTCAACTTCTAGCAACAATCATTCTACTTTCTGTCTTCAGGAAATCAATTATTCCTAATGTTTGGTTCATACGTGTAAGTAAGAACTTACGAGATCTCTATTTTTATTCTTGGATTATTTCAGTTAACATAATGTTCTCCAGACCCATGTATGTTTTTGCAAATGGCAGGGTTTCGTTCTTTTTTGTGGCTGTGCGATGTTCCTCTGGGCACAGATACCACAATTTCTTTATCATTCATCTGTTGATGGGCACTTAGATGGATTCCAAATCTTGGCTGTTGTGAACAGCGCTGCAGTAAACATGGGAGTGCAGATAGTTTTCAGTATGCGGAATTCCTCTCCGTAGGATGCACCCCAGCAGTAGGATTGCTGAGTCATACAGCAGTTCCATTTTCAGGTTTTGGGGAACATTGCGCTATTCTACATAGTGCATGCACTAATTTACGTCCCCACAACAGTGTAGAAGGGTTCCCCTTCCTCCACACTCTCACCAGCATCTGCTGAGTCACACGGTAGTTGGACTTTTAGGTTTTCACTCCTCGTCAGATGGGTAGTTTGCAAATATTTTCTCCCTTTCTGTGGTTGCCTCCTCACGTTGTGACTGTTTCCTTTGCTGTGCAGAAGCTTTTTATCTTGATGTGACCCCGTTTCTCCAGTTTTTCTGTGTTTGCTTGTGCTTTGGGGGTGTTACTCAAAATCCCTTGCCCACACAGACATCTTGAAGTGCTTCCCAGTATAGAAAATGAGGTTTGAAGTAGACTTCAAAAGTCTAGTTGCAGAATTCTCATACATTTCCAGCTGGAGTGTAAATTAGTAACACATCTTCCACATATAACAGATGTTAAAGACAAACAGCCTTGAAAGCAATTCCTCTATGGGTTCTTGGCTTAGCTCATCCAGCACCTTTACCCTTCAATGTCTTCTCCTTCCCCTCTTATTTTGATGAAAAAATCCATCATAGTCTTCAAGTCTCACTTTAATTACCTCCTCGGTGAAGCCTCTCTTATTCCCCCCTCTCCCCACATTTGAAGGAAGCTGTTTTGCATCTGGTTTAATGTTTTCCCTAAAAGATCATAGATGTCAAAAGCACAGAGGATTCTGGCATTCTATTTATTTTGTTCTCGTATTCTAGAAATTTTTCTGGTCAAGAAATTCTTCATTATCTGAATTCAGTTTTGCCTGCTACAATAGAAGTCTATCTTTCTTTTAATGAATAAAGCCTATAACAAGATTATGTCTTCAACAAGCACAATAATCCAGGTCCGTTGTTCTTCTCTAAAAGAGCATTTCTTTCTCTATTAAATACCTGGATTGCTTTTCTCTGCCTTTCTGTATTCACACACTCTCTCATTTTCTCTCTCTCCTCTTCCTTTCTTTTCAATGTGTAAATCCACTTCAATTTTATAATATTAAACTCCAGCTATGTATGAGGCTATCCTTGGCATTATTGGAGTTAGAGAATATAAAAAGAAATTTATAATTTATTCAGAAAAAAATAATGCACCAACTAATTACAATACAATATAGTTTCAGAAACGCTTGGGGGACAGGACATTTATCTTCATTTAGAACAAATAGCGCAATGCATACTCACATAAAAGCTATAATAAAAGTGAAATGTATAACCCATTTTAAATGTATTGTTATTAATTTTACTAAACAGAAACTCAAGATACACACTCATGTATAATTTGAAAGTTTGTTCAACTTTAATGAAACAGAAAACAAAGTCCATTGTTATTAGTGGTTTGAAAACTAATAAGATAAATTTGTGTTTAAAAGATCAAGTGACTTTCTTCTAATTTAGTCTAATTTTATTATAATACAAGAATGTATTCCTATACTATAAAATAAAACTTTTTCATTTGTTTTCTTTAGGTTGAATAGGTATTAGGCAGCCTTTTTAAGAGCCCAAAGTGTTCTATGACCATATTTATAAGATCAAGTTTGCTTTGTATGGAAGAGTTTCAAAAGGAGACCCTGTAGTTAAAAGATGAGATGCTGCGTGGTATCTCAGGCATTCCAGTAGACAGTTTCCATTTTCTAGAACAGGTGCCTTTAAAATCTTTGGTGTCCAAGCTCTAGTGGAGGCTTCCCTGGACAATCTCAGCCCGAGCCACCCTCCTCAGTGGGTTGAGCCCCTTGAAGGCCATATCACTTTCCCTGGAAGTGTAAATGGCCATTTTATCTGATTCTTTGAAGCAGCAGATGAGCTGCTTCATATTTTATAACCACCATCATTTAAAAAAAATAGATCTTTATACCCCTATTGATATACGGGGTTAATGACATAATCTATGTATTATCTTGGCTTTGCACGGAAGGAAAAGAAATAATGCAGATGTCATTGCCAAGGTAGCACCCTGCAATTCTAGCAACCGGCATAAACATTTTTGGTTTTGTTTTGTTGACTAGAATTAGAATATGTACCCAAATTTAGACATTACTCTTACACGTATTGAAATAAATTAAAATAATACAAAAATATGGCCAAAGCACACATGTGTAAACATAAATAATTACACACACGTGAAAGTGTAGAGAGAAGACTCGGGAGGCAGAGAGGCCGGCATCCCACCACCCCGACTTCAAACAAAATCCTACCATTATGTTCACTTATATATTTTTTCTCAGCTCCAACAAAAGCTAACTTTTTAGAATATTTCACATGCTGAAAAATACAAAACTTAGTAAGCAACAGTTCTACAGAAATCAATTTTGGCAAATGAGCGTCACTGCACTGGAGTTACTCATCCGTAGTGTCAGCCATACACATGTTTCTTGTGTTCCAGTTCATCAGCTTCAGGAGCCCAGAGTGCATACAAGTGAAACATCCTAGAACCCTCCTATCATTAACAACAACAAGGAAACACCAATATCACCGCCTGCTGCCTCCAGGGTGTGCTGAGCAAGATTCGCCATGCATTCTATTGTTATATTCCCATAAACCATACAAAGGGAAATTTAATGTGGAACATAAAGGTTGGATACATTTCTATTCCTTTTCAACATTTCTTCAGATGTGGCTGTGGAATAATAATAACACTTAATTTTAGTTGATGAAATCAATATGCTGTTTTAAAGAAATGAATTATAGAAGATGTTAAAATGCTATAATAATGGAAAATAAGGCATCATCTGAGATTCTTTATATTTTAAGAATTCTGTAGCAACAACATAAATATATTTTAGAGCAGTGACATATAAAAATTTTTGTTTGGCCCCTGCATGTATTTTTATCTTTACATTTTCTATTTTGAGGTACATTCAGAGAAAAGTTTGGTTCATCAAGAAATGTTTTAAAAAGAAATCAAATAAAGCTTAGTTTTTTTTTCTCTTTGTAAGTGTACATGTGCTAATTGCAGAAGCAATATATATGCATATGCTAATTTGTATGATGCAGAAGATTAGGAAAAAATGTCCATCATCCCACTGACTGTTACTAATATTTTGGTATCATTATTTTTTATTTTTTTAATGCATAGGTTTTGATTTGATGCCATTTTTTTCCATGGTTACAATATTACAGTTTGGCATTCTCTTTCTTCCCTTGCTTTAAATGCCAGAAAAGGGATATTATAATGATACTCAGACTTCCAACTTCTGCCCCTAATTAGTTTTTGTCACCTTGATAAATTGCTTTCTTCTCAAATATTAGACTCCTCATCCCAAACATGGGGATAATAATGGTGTTTGTTGATTGCAATTGGGCCTCAAGGAATAGAGTCCTCACAATTGTCAGGTACCTGCGGTGAGTGATGGTGGCCTGCCACCTCCCTGTGGGGGATCTGTGGTAATGAGGGCGCAGCTCAGACTGAGCCGAACACACAAACCTTCTGTGGCAATCAGGGACACCAGTTCTCTGTCCTTGCATCACCGCTGTGATGTTCTTGAAAGTTTCCCTCAGAGGCACAAATTTTAACAGTGATCTAAGGTGAGGGCCAACTATGCTACCTGGGACAGACAAGGAAATCCCAGGTGCTAATCTGGAGGTGGTAGGCCCCTGGGCTTTGCAGACTCAAATACACCATTCAGGAAGGTTTGTTGGTGTCTCCAAGATATTTCTAGTTAATCAACATATTCTCAACATCACTTACTTCACCAATAAGAAATGAAACAATAATATAGATAACTCTTAAGTCTGGATTTCTGATAAATAACGTCTTTCAATATTAACTAACCACCTCCAAAATAAATATTCCTGTTTAGAACTATTGACCCAATACCATTGGGTTTTAAACAAAAACTAATGTACATATATTTATATCCCACTATCTATAATAAAGTCTTTTAAACAAGATTAGGGGCAATTAAAAACCATTTTATATTTAGCCATAAAGATTCAATGTCATCACTTGATATTTATTGAGATACTGAAAATTTAATGGGGAACATAAAGGTTGGATACATTTCTATTCCTTGTCAACTTTTCTTCTGGTGTGGCTTTTGAACAATAATAACACTTAATTTTAGTTAATGAAATCAATATTCTGTTTTAAAGAAATGAATTATAGAAGATGCCAAAATGCTCCAATAATGTAAAATAATGCATCATCTGTATTATCTACACCAGGCACTATGTTATGTTCTGAGAATATAGAAATGAATGGGAAAAATCTCTGTTCTCGTGGATATCACATTGACAATTAGTGCCTAGGCACTGTGATACCAAAAAATTATTAGAATGAATAAATGATTGGTATTTTTGCTGCTATCATGAATATGATGATTTATGAATCTACTATATACAGAAAGTGCTACACACATACACAGAAAGTGCTACACACACTCATACACACACATTCACACAGATATATGTGCATACTTACACACACACCCATACCCTCATACACACAATCATACACACACACAAATACACGTGCGTACTTACACACACACCCATACCCTCATACACACACTCATACACACACACGAACATTTTCTCTTAAAATCTTTGTTAGTGACTACATAATATTCCAAAGTCTGAATATGCAGCAAACTGTTTAATCATTTATTCCCTTGGCATTTAAATTGTTTTAAATTTTTCATAATAAAATAATACACGGTGAGGAACAAACATTCAGTGAGGGCTCCTCCTCCTTGTCTTTTTTTCTCTCTTCTTCTCTTTTCCTTCCTATTCATTTTCTTGTTTTTGTGTTTCCATTTTTTAAATGATTAGCTGTTTTGGATTTGTAATATGATAGTTGTATGTGGGTATGGGGTGTGTGGAATTTGCTTACACAGGCAGGCAATGTGTAACGACCCAGGCAGGGCAGCAGGGTGACCCTCACCTCAAGCATTTATTATTTCTTTGTGTGAGGAATGTTCCAATTCTACTGTTGATACAACAAATTGTTGTTAACTATGTCATCCTCTTTTGCTATCAAATACTAGTACTCAGTCTGTGTTTTTGTGCCCATGAACCATTTCCTCTCCTTCTTCCTCTCAGTCTCTGTGAGTCCAGTACTTTTTAGCTCTGTGTGTGCGTGAGCATGTGAGAGAGTGTGTGAGTGTGCAAGAGTGAGTGAGTGTGTGCAAGAGTGTGTGAGAGAGTGAGTGTGTGAGTGTGACAGTGTGTGTGTGTGAGAGTGTGTGAGTGTGAGAGTGTGTGTGTGAGTGTGTGAGCGTGAGAGTGTGTGAGCGTGCATGAGTGAGGATATGCCTTTCTGTGCCCAGCTTGTATCACTTACCATAACGCCTCCCATTTTCATCCATGTCATTCTTTTTTGTTTTTAAATCAAGTTTTCCTTAGGGCAGTTGTCTGGGATCTCACGAATCTGTCCCCTGGGACAATGCTGCTAACTCTGGGACTCCTGTGGTCCACATAGTTACAGAGGCAGAGTTCCTCGTACCACACCCACGTCTGCTGCAGAATGTCCCCTCCAAAACGCACATTCATTTGCCATTGTGAAGGAATTGGAAGCCGGGACCTTTCAGAAGGGATTAGCCACGACGGCTCCACGCTCAGGAATGAACTAGACCCGCTACAGTGGGATGGGTTTGCTCTCTCTAGCTTTCGTTTTCTCTCTCCCCCCTCTCGGCCCTCCTGCCACCCGATACCTTCTACAGCGTTATGGTGCAGCAAGAAGTCCCGAGCAAGACGTCAGCACTTCCCAGCCTTCAGAACTGTGAGCCACTCATCTTCTGCTCAATATAAATTACCCAATCTGTGATATTCTGTCACAGCAGCACAAGATGAAATAAGACACCTTATTTACAAATGTACAAGTTAACCAACCACTATTTTATGAATGCCTCTAGAGGACATAAGACTTCTGGGTCAGAGACACAGGATGCTTTATTGCTCACAGCAATAAACAGTAACCAGAGTATCAGCATCTGTTGTGCTGGTTCTCTAAGGGGCAATTCAAAAACGGTCAGATGATACCTGAGCATGCAACAGGATATATTATAGAAAAGAAAGCTTGAGTTTAGGACACGTGAGTCTTTTATAGTGGGCAGTACACATGCTTGCCCTTTGCTTGGCAGGAGAACATTCTCTCTCTTCAAAGGCTGTTTATTATACAAACACCCTTAAAAAGATAGTTGAGACACAGAGCAGTCAGTGCTTTGCCTCTCAAAACGTGAAGGAGCTAAGTGTGCCCCCAAACTGCTAACGTGCATTTCAAAGGGTCACAAAAATATGCTGGCTCTACAGAGGAATTACAGAGTTGGTCTAGGGAAGTACAACCTGCCTGCTGAGACCATGGTGTTTGTCTAGGGGAGTCAGTTTTCAGTGGTTACTTTGTTGATTGTGATTTTTAACTTTTGGATTATGTGATTTGGAGTTTTGTTGTCTGAATTTATTTCATTGAATCTCAGATCTCATAGATCATAGTGAGTACGACTGGTCTATTTATCACCAAGAAAAAATACTTGTCTAATAACCATATGTTGCAATGCTTTCTCATTACATCACTATAAACTGCAAAATACTTTTAGGGATCTTAAATTATGAAAAATGTATGTCTTAAAATCAGTTAAATATAAAAAAGACACATGAACAGCCAACAGATAACATGAAAAGGTGCTAAACACCACTAATCATCAGGGAAATGCAAATTAAAACACAAGGAGATATCAACTCACGTGCTTGGAAAGGAACCAATGGGAAGATTGTAGAGACTGTGGCGATGGTAGAACTCTTGTGTGCTGTGGGCGGGGATGTAAATTAGTACAGCTGTGGAAAGCAAGAGGAGAGCGGCCTCAAACATTAAAAGTAGGAAACTAAAAGTGTCCACAAAGGACGTGGAATCAGGACTTTCCTCCCTTCCGCATGTGTTACCACATCTTTCACAGTGACCAAGACATGGGATCAACCTACCTTCCCATCAACAGTTGAATGAATAAAGAAATGTCCCCATGTCTACAGTGGAATATTACTCAGCTACTAAACAGAAAGGAAATCCTGTCACTTAGGACAAAAGGGATGAACCCGAGGGACGTCTGTCGTGTCCTGAGTCGGGCACAGAGAGACAAATGCTGCACGTTCTCATTTCAGACATGGGATCCAAAAATGTTGAATTTTAGCAAAGCATAGAATAGTGGTTCCTAGAGGCTGAGAAGAGGGAGAGAGTGATGTGAAAATGTTGCTCGGAGGCTACAAAGCTTCAGTCACACAAGAGAAATGCGCTTTGGAGATCTGTCGTACAGCATGGTGACTATTCATCAAGAAGGTGCATTTGGTCACTTGAATGTTCTCACAACAAAAACAATGACAAGTGTGTGAGGTGATGCACGTGGTAGTGAGCTTGATGTGATCATTTTACAATGCAAACAGCACCCAACATCATATTGTACGCCATTTATATACACAATGTTTGTCAATAAAGGTGAAAAACTCAATAAGGGATGTGTTTCTTTGTGACCTTTCCCCGTTAGAATGTAAGCTCAAGGAAAGTACGGATTTTGTCTGTCCTTATCAGTAACATGTGCCTTGTACCTACAACAGTGTCTGGCACATAGTAGATGTTTAGTAAATATTTGCTGAATTAATAGCATAGAACAAACTGAAGGCTCTATATTCTCCATCTCCAGCTTCCGTCTAGGTACTTACCAATTGTGCTACATACAAAATCATCTGGGGACCTTTATAAACATCAATGCCTGGACCCCATCCAGACTAATTAAATCAAAATTTGGGGGAAAGGCACAGACACGTGTGTGTTGTAAAAGCTGTTCAGATGGCTCCAATGACGTTGCGAGCGTCAGAACCATGGTCCATGCCACTCCACTGACAGCACGAGCGCGGCCATCACCCCATGTTGGGTCTCCTACAGATGTGCACATCTGATCATGAGAAAGCTCAGAGCTTCCTAAAGAAAATCGTTGATATTCTCTCAAAGAATAACAGTCCACTATGCTTGCATCCATGTCAACTGCATCATTTGATCCTCAGTCAAGTGAGGTAGGGAAAGCAAATTTTATCACCTACATTGCAATAAATCTGACTTTCAATGCTTTACTCAAAGGAAAAGGAAGCTATGGACAAATTTTTCTTCTCTGTTTTATGGTTTAAAAAAAAACAGAAAAACTGTTATAAATCATTAGTTATATATTTTAAAAGTGTTTCCTAATTAATGTTTTAGCATTAACAAAACACTGAGGAAGATGTGACCACTTGTAGCCGTTCATTCATTGGACAAAGGCTCACTCATAGTGACCTGGCAGCAGTGTTCTGCTGTTGTTCTAAGGCAAGCTGAGCTCTTCCTAAAACCTCACTCTGCCCAGGAAACCAGTGCCTTTCCCAGCCTCCTGTCTCTCACCACCCCAGGACCTTCCTTACTGACCCTGGTTTGAGCCACTGCTCTACGTACAGGGAGCAACACGAGTCTGTTACAGATTGTTAACTTGCAAGGTCCGGCTTTCTTCATGCCCTAATTCATGATTCTCATCCTTTTATTCCCCTTTTTAGATGTTAATCAGTGAATTTGAGGCCCTTTGAAAACAGACTGGAGCATATTATGAATAATATTCAATTAACCACTGGAGGAGTAAAGTTTGAAACCTGGGGTCAATTTTAGTTTTTGTCTTTCCAGGGACAGCAAAGTCCCCAATGGGCTAGAAATCATTTTTCCTCAAGGGAGAAGTGAACCATTAAACTATTGTTATTATTTTGTAAAGTAGAAAACATTTTCTAGAATTATAAGAGAGATAATTCCAGTAACAGAGGAATCTGCACGTACATAATCTTTTGTCCATAAGTGAATAGGAATTCCAATGAAGCATTTTCCTGATACCATTACTAAAGACTTTTTAAATCAAAAGTCACCACGATGGAGGTGCAGGCAGACTAGGCAGGCCATTGTAATGATCCTTAGGGACAGACGTAATTTTCTCCTGGGGTATTATAACATTATTAAAACTTTAATGAGATAGCCATACCTAGACGCCTTTAATCCTAAAGATTTATATTACACAATTAAAGTCCTTATTAAAGAATTTAACATTATCCATAGACATTTAAATCTATACAGAGATGAAAAAGTCTTCCTTTGGTTTTTGTTTTAGTTGCCTTTCAAATTTTAAATGAGGGTAGAGGTACAGAATCCATTTCTTCTATGTACATATTTAAAAGTAACATCCCATAAACACTGCTCGACACAGACCCTTAACATGTTCCAAACATATTTTTGGGAAATGCTATATACTATTTCCTTCCTAAGGAAATGCTTATTATCAGCTCAAAGTTTCCAATATGCCATACGATAAATTGGGATCATACTTCCACTTCTGCTGCCAGGGAGGGTCCTGATTTATGCTTTCTCTATCTCTATAATTATCAGTAGTGATTCCTTCCCATTTCACAGTTATTCTAGTTTGAACAATAAATTACATAGTCACCCTACCAATTTTAGTTTAACTTTTTTTTTTTTTGAGACAGAGTCTCACTCTGTCACCCTGGGTAGAGTACCGTGGCATCAGCCTAGCTCACAGCAACCTCCGACTCCTGAGCTCCAGTGATCCTCCTGCCTCCGCCTCCTAAGCTTCTGGGACTATAGGTGCCCACCACAATGCCCAGCTAATTTTTCTCTTTTTAGTAAAGACCCGGTTATTCTTGTTCAGGCTGGTCTCAAATTCCTGAACCCAAGGGATCCTCCTTCAGCCTCCCAGAGTGCTGGGATCACAGGCACCTGGCCTAGTTTCACATAGTTTAACCTAACATTTCCAAGCCATATTTGGAAGCTGTTTATTCTGTACCATTTGTCAAACTCCCTGGGGAATCCCGTTTTATGGCATTCCTAATTAATACTTAAGATGATATCTGACGTTAGTTTAATTTTATAAGAATTTATTCTTGTCCTGTTCTTGGTAGCAAACCATAAAATCCACTCGTGGAAAGCAGATGGGGTGGAAGGAAATGGAGGCACTTCAAGGAGTGTGGGAGAAGGATACTGTCTGCACTCTTTCGTTGTGAAGAAATCATTAAATCTCAGCAGGGAACAGCCAAAGGTGGAACCAGGCCCCCGGTGGGTTTCCCAGCTCAACGCATCACAGCAAGTAGACTGGGGAGTCACAGCAAGTTCGCTGGTGCGTCACCATCATGGCAAGTTCACTGGGGCGTCACCATCATGGCAAGTTCACTGGGGCCTTGTGGAAAGTTCGCTGGGGCGTCACCATCATGGCAAGTTCGCTGGGGCGTCACCATCATGGCAAGTTCGCTGGGGCCTTGTGGAAAGTTCGCTGGGGCGTCACCATCATGGCAAGTTCGCTGGGGCGTCGCCATCACGGCAAGTTAGCTGGGGCGTCACAGTCTACAGCAGCTTGTCTCCGTGTGTCTCTGTTTGAGCTACCTGAACTTACTACTCCACCACCTACTACCTATTATCCCTGTTAAGAACCACTGATCAACGCAAAAAATAAATAAATAAATACGCACACTGCTCTGAAAGCAGGTGGTGGAGAGGCTTCCTTGTGATCACTTAGCCTCCCTTCATTTTCCACTCTGGACTTGGCTGGGTTGGGGAAGAAAATGCTAACATCAAAGTAATTCAATTGCTGCCGGTGACATTTTTCTTTTTTCCCTAAGTTACCTAAGGCAGAAGTTACCTAAGGAAATGCGGTTGGCCTGAGAGGTCAGTAGCCCCAGAGGAATCCTCTGTGGAGACCTATGACCTATGATGACCAGGTGTGTTCAATTCCCCGTCTTATCTCTCTCTAGGGGTCCATCTAGGAGAAGGGATTAGATTCCTGTCACATCATCCTCACAGGGAGAATCATTCAAATCATTCAAACCCATCTGTGTCAAAACACCCAAATACGAATAAAATTCCTCACATATTTTGCGTTGATTCACATTTAACAGCAAACTCAACACCAGAGTAAATCAAACACAGTCCGAGCAAAAACCACTCATTCATTGAAACAGACAAAATGATTCCTACCAAATAAGAAAATCAATTGCCATCTCAAATAATTTGTAAATGTCAAGCTGCCTCATGTTTACTGGAAATCATTTTTCTGGAGAACATTTGTCTCCTAAAAATTTTCAGTCTTGCCCCCATACCGTATATTTGTTGTTAAATATTTATGTACATTAATTTTCCTTGTGATAGTAGCTGATTCTCAGGCAGCATGCCATGTATTCAGGGGTACTAAACGCTCCCCGTGCATTCACTCAGTGATCTCCCGTCTTCTGAGGTAGATACAAATACCGCTGCCCCAGGAACAGATGAGGAAACTGAGGCGCAAAGAGGTTCACTGACCTGCCCACAGCCACCTGCCTAAGAACTCATTGCCGACTGGTCACAAATTGTCCGTTAACAGGGATGGTTTCTGCGTCAAGTTGCTGGGCAGCAATGTGTTAAGATGTGAGAGGCACTAAATGATTCTACAGTATAAGCAGCTGAGAGATGGGGGAGGGGGAGAGTAAAACAGTTCAAATTCGGGACACATGGGAATTGAGACTGGGAAAAATGAATCCGTGAACAGCCGCTATGTGGACACACGGCCAACCGGCAATTTTAGGCAGAAACTGTTCGTGTTATCGTTTAAAGATTTTGAGGAAAAGTACCCTATTTTGTTTGAGTACCTGTTTCCAGACCTGATGCTCTTCTTGAGATACTACAAACATTCAGGAATGGATAGGATATTTTTAATCAATAGTAATCACATTCCAGATAAATGAAAGACCAATATTCCATGATGATGCTCCTTGGACATAGTAAAAGTTCAGTAAATATTTGTGGCTTCTTTTGGCTAAAGTATATGAAGAATAGAGGAACATTTCCTTAAAATAGTATTTTTCTTAATTCAATATGGCAAAATTCAACAAAAATTAAATAATGTATTTCACCAATATAATTGTCTAACCTCCAGTTCAACACAGAAATATCAAACATATGTTCTGAGCAACTACTTTAAACTGTTAATTTATTAATTAATTTTTGCATAAGTTAAGTCACTGTACTGGGTTGAAGAGTATCCTTCCGAAATTCCTGTTCACCCAGATACTCAGAATGTTCTCTTACTTGGAAGTAGGGTCTTTGCAGATGTGGTGAGTTAAGATGAAATCATAGTGAGTTAGACTGGGCCCTAAATCCTACACTGGTGTCCTGGTAAGAAGGCCGTGTGTCAGGACACAGACGCAGAGACACAGGGAGAACACCTGTGGCCATGGAGCAGGGACGGGAGTGACACAGCTGCTGGCCCAGGAGCACTAATGGTTGCCAGCAACCCCCAGAAGCCAGGAGGAGGGCACAGAACAGACTCTCCCCTCCGTCCTTCAGGAGGAATCGACCTTGCCAATGTCTTGCATTAGACTTCTAGTCTACAGAACTGTGAGAAAATAAATTTTTTAAGCCACCCAGTTTGTGATAAGTTGTTATGGATGCTCCAGGAAACTAATATAGACATTAATGTTGAATTCCAATATTTGGTTGTTGTTAAAAAGTTCTTTTATTTTTTTCTTTTGAGACTGAGTCTCACCCTGTCACTCTGGCTAGAGTTCTGTGGCATCATGGCTCACAACAACCTCAAATTCTTGGGCTCAAGTGATCCTCCTGCCTCAGCCTCCTGTGTAGCTGGGACAACAGTTACCTGCCACAACACCCAGCTGATTTGTAGAGACCAAGTCTGGCAAGAGCTCAGGCTGGTCTTGAACTCCTGAGCTCAGGCAATCTATCTGCCTCGGTCTCACAGAGTGCTGGGATTATAGGCATGAACCACTGTGCACCACCAGATAGAAATGTCTTAACACGTCAATTGTCTAGCCAGCAAATATTTTTTAAATATTCCTCATTATTTCTATTTTAAACATACATGATACTAATTTATCTAAAATGATCACTTTTCAAAACAGTATTTAGATACCGTATATACTCGAGTATAAGCCAAAAAAATTTTGTGCCGAAAAAAACTTGGCTTATACTTGAGTATATGTGGTAGTTAAGCTTTTGAATAAGTTCATTCTCAGCCAGTTAATTTGTTGTTATACAGTGATTAAAAACTAGAACTATGTTTTCTCCCTTCACATTAATAACAGATTATTGTTTTCTCATCTGACAGACAATGTTTTATGCTTCTCATGTTGTACAATTAATTTGCTAGAATTCTTGGTAAAAGGAAAGCCAGATCTACCCCCAATGTCTTTCCAAAATGCATAATTTTGCCTTCTTGGTGGTTCATAAGGGTAATACAATAGGTTTATGTGAAATTATTGAATAAAACACTTGGAAATTATTTTATAAGTTGACAAAAGAAAAAACTTGCTTAAGTCAGTTCTGATTGTATGAAGACACTTTATAATTAAACAGAAACAGTTTAACCATTTGCATTATTTGCTCAATAGCCCATTCTTTTTTACTCTGGGGATATTCACTTTAAGACAAAAAGGACAAAAAACTTATTTTATGTTTATATTTTGCTTTTTTTTGAGGAGGAAAGAGAATTATTAATTTGCTGGCAAATGAGGAAGCTGGTAGACTCTTGTCTCAAAAATACCAGCATCCCCTATATTCTGCATTAAATTATGAGAGTACAATATGTATATCTTTTAAAATGATGATGATGTTAATTAGAATCGGGAACTGCAAATTTTTTCTCATTTTAGAAATGTTTTGGCTTTCTAAGAAATATCACTTAAGAGACTACATGAATTTTCAGGCACCAGGGAGAAATATGTGACCTACCTTCCTTCCTTCCTTCCTTCCTTCCTTCCTTCCTTCCTTCCTTCCTTCCTTCCTTCCTTCCTTCTTTCCTTCCTTCCTTCCGTTTTTGGCCCGGGGCTGAGTTTGAACCCACCACCTCCAGCATACAAGCAGGTGCCTTACTCCTTTGAGCCACAGGTACTGCCCAAAATATGTGATTTTCAATTGGTGCAAAGAAATATTTACATTTGGAATTTTTGCAAATCTTACATTTGGGACTTCAGTGTGTTGGGATCACTGAAATAGTTTGCTTGCTGTTGGGATCCCCTACAGACTTCAAGATGTGCTGGAAATGAATCCCTGGGGAAATAACATAGAGAAAGAAACGCGGAAAGAGTGTGAGGTGAAGTGCTGACTAGTTCTTTTTTCTGCATCAAAATAGAAGTGTCAGTTTATACATTCTTTATTTGTAAAGTAGGGGTGTGATTATAGTTTCTAAGCAGGAAAAAAAAGGTACTTGGAAAGACAGTATAATAATCAAATGATTACTTTTCAAATTTTGAGCTGGAGAATATGTGCAAGTAAATGTTGTAGTCTCTGAATTCACCAGTTCTACGTATGAATGAGGCTGCTCCTCACCACTTCATTAAAATAGATCAGGAGCTCAGCGACATGCCAAATTCACGCCGTACTCTGTGCTTCTCATTATAATGTCTATTGCAATCCTTAATGGCTATTCAAAGTTCTTTTTTAAATAAGAAATCTCTCTCTGTAATAGATATTATATAAAAAAATCACTAGTAATATCAAGACCTAGAATATTTTCTTTTCCAAGCTATCTCAAAACAGAAAGTAGAGCATTAAGATTCCTTCCAGAAGTCAGCACTGCCTTACTGTAGACTTTGTCTTACCTGTTATCATTATGATATTAAATTAAAACATAGATCAGGTCAGGAAACCATGGGATATTGGCCAGAGGCCAGCTGGTGCTCCACACTGAAGCATGGCTCCCTGCATCTGGGCTTCCCTCGGCTGATGGTGCACAGGGAACGACGGGTACAGTTACCCTGGGGAGGACAGGGACAGGGCCCTGCATGCCTGCCCCAAGGGGGCACAGTAAACTCAAGGACTAAGGGAAGACCACAAGGAAATGCCATGTTTTTTAGTGTCATTCTTCTAAAAACTCCATGGGTGCGTAGCCAAGGTTGAGAAGCTATAATAATACCTGCCAAAATCATCTAATAATTTACAACAAACAAATTGGCTTAAATTCATTCAACTCGTTCGGTTGGATCCCATCTTCCCTCCCCAGCACATCTATACCTGTCTCCCAGAAGAGCAACTGACCAGTGTCCAGGGACACCACTCGGCCACACGTCATATCTACACTGGCCTCTTCCTTATGAGTCAGAAAAGCTACTTAGAAAATGTGTTAGTGATCTATTGCTCTGTAACCAATTACTCTAAGCCTAAAAGAATAAACATTTTATTTCTCATAGTTTGTGTGAGTCAGGAGCC
Organism: Loris lydekkerianus; assembly: GCA_963574355.1. Lineage (NCBI taxonomy): Eukaryota > Metazoa > Chordata > Mammalia > Primates > Lorisidae > Loris > Loris lydekkerianus. Next base: position 11,733 of record CAUYPK010037681.1, on the reverse strand, counting down.
TTGGATGACTCTGACTCAGGATTTTTAATGAAGTTGTGATCAAATTCAGTCATCAGAAGGCTTGACTGGGGATGGAGGGTCTGCCCCTCTCCCACTCGGGTGGCTGTTGGCTAGAAGCCTCAACTCCTTCACACGATTGTAGGTCTCACCCTCGGGCTGTTTGAAAAGCTACACAACCTGGTAGCCGGCTTCCTCTGGGGTGAGTGATCAGAGAGATAGCATGAATGAAACTGAGCTGTCTTTTATGACTTAATCTCTGAGCCACTCATGGTGACTTCACTTTAATTCTACTTGTTTGAAGTCAGTAACTAATTCTAGCCCCAACTTGAAGGAAGGGGAGCTTAGGGAAATAAGAACCTCTTGAAAGGAAGACTATCAAACATCTCATAAGTCAATTTTAAAACCATCTCAGAAGATACCAGGCAAAGGCTAAGGAAATATAAAAGATGTTTTTCATTGCCTTAAGGAAAAAAAGTCTAATTCTACTGGGTACATAAACGTAACAGGAACGGGATGCTTACAGAACCCACAGACACTCTCAGAGATGAGCCCACAAATTGGATGCTGATGGGTCAATGGACAGTTATTAGAATTGGTACTTATACTTTATATTTAAAAGATGGACACACCAGATCAAAAGATGCCATCTCATCTTGTTCAAGCTCATGTTTTCCAATGAACCAGTTCTTTAGAAGATGCATGCTTTACGGGAAATGCTGTGTACATGATACAACATAAACAGAAATGACATTTAATTTCAAGCTCCATTAGTAACATACAGGGAATTGGGAGAACAAGGTCAGCCAAGATGGTAAAAGACGAAAGTATTTCATTTTCAATTACTTAAAATAGTGCACAGATGTAGCAGCTAAGATAGTGTTGGGTGCTTGCCAATGTCCAATAAAACAGATTATAGCAAATAACCAGAAAGTCTTAATAGCAGAAGATCTCAAAATCTATTTTCTTTTGAGATAATTGTTTATCTAGCAAGTGTTTAGACCATAGAGACCAAGTGTCTATGGTATGCAGGCTAAATTTGGCCTGCCTCTGTCTATGTAAATAAAGTTTTATTGGAACACAGCCATGTTCACTTCTTTGCCCATTGTTTCTGGCTGTGTTCACAGTACAACTGTGGAGTTGAGTCATTTCAAAAGAGGATCTATAGCCTGAAACGACTCAAAGATTTCCTGTCTGGCCCTTTACAGAGTAAGTTTGCCAATTTTTAATGTAGACAAAAGAATGGGGATACAAGGAGTATTCATAACTTCATTACAATAATCCCTAAGCTTTTATCACAGATTTCTCTTCTTGAAAGATTCAAGAGACAAAAAGATTAGTTAAAAAGCTTGTCATTATTTGTTAAAACTTGCTACCTTTGGGGCAAAATGTCTAAGAGTTAATCAAAATTTTTCTTTGTTATGCTGATATTGTTCTGGTCCATAGAAAAATACAATATTTAAGTCAGTTTTCTTTGGTTAGTTCAAGACCCTCAAACTAGTTAAGAAAAAACGGGGAGGAAGGGAGATTAATTGGCAAGTAAACTGAAAGGAAGGCAGAACCTGGAAATCTGAACTCCGTTTGCTTTCTTTGTATCTCTCTCCTTCCCACCTCTTCCCCCTCTTCCTGCTGCTTTCTCTGGGTTGGGATCACTCTTTTCTGCTGCAACTGGGTTTCCTCCAGGGGATGTGGGTCTGACTCCTGCAGGCTCCTGGCGTGTGTGTCTCACTCATCCCCACATAGCCAGGTAGGATCCCAGATTGAGAGGTTGACGGCTGCTTTGGGCCATGTTCCCTTTCTTCCATTAATCACGATGGCCTGGAAGATGGGGTGCGTGGCCTGGCCAGCTCAGGTCCTGGGTCCACTCCTGTGGTTACGGGGCCTGCTGCAGGGAGGCTGGCAGAAGAGACGGGGTGTAGACAAGAACAGCCATTGTGCAAGTGTGAGGCCACTCCCCCTGTCAACTGGCCCTCCCATAACAGTCACCAGACCCAAGGAACTTCTAAGAGGATATTGTATCTACTTCTCAGCTTAGGCAGACTTTCATGAATCATAATTATTAAATGCATTCCAGTTTGGAAATCTCTCTGGATTTTACACCTTCATTCATTCACCTGCTTCTCAAGAAACTCATTTTTCCTTATGCTGCAACTGGTGCTCCAGAGAAGACGACCCACAATGTTACCTCTCCCTTTGGCGGTCTCCTTCTCAGGTCAAGTAATTCCAACAGCCTGGAGCTGAGACTTCCCTAATTTTTTGACTCTCTTATCTGTCATTGCAAAATTTAACACACACCTCCTTAACATGAAACTTACAGTATGACGCTGAACACTGGTTCCCACACACTGGATATATTTGGAATTAATAGTAGAATCTGATTCAGCTGGGAAGAATTCCTAGTTTTGCTACTTCTTCACTGTATCATCTGGAAACAATATTACCCTTTTATAATATGCTAATTTAATAAATACAGTAGAACCTCTGTAGGTGTCCACCTCCCCACATTGACTACCTCCTGAACCTGACCGAAGGTTCACAGAGTGGACGTGCACCACACGTGGGTCTCAGTCCAGTGGGCCGTGTTCCTTGTGCTGCCCACCTCCGTGGGTTGACCAGGTTGTCACGGTCTTCTGAGTAGTCAATGCGCAGTGGCTCTACTGTACTTACTGAAGATCTACTGTATGACAAGGAGATTCAGGATGCTAAGAACAAAGGGACGGGAAGACAGTGCGACAGGAGCCACAGGAAGCAACTCAGAAATGGAGATTGGCTTAATTCACTCTCGTAATGGCTGTGCCACAACATGGACGTACCACAAGCTAATACAACAACTCAACACAAAACAAAGTGAAAAAAAAAAACAAAAAAAGTCAGGGCAGCGCCTGTGGCTCAAAGGGGTAGGGCACAGGCTCCATATGCTGGAGGTGGTGGGTTCAAACCCAGCCCTAGTCAAAAACTGCAAAAAAAAAAAAAAGCCAATAACATCAAAAACTCCAGAAGATAGTTTTTCATTTGTGGGAAGAGAATTCCATCAAGTTCAAGGGAGTAACGTGGGAATTCAACTGGATTCTATCACACTCTTCTTATATTATGAAGGTATCTGATTCACGTCAACAATTTTCCTTTGAGTCACTGGCACACGTGGCTAATGTCATGCTCTTAGTGACAGATCTTTTCCAAATCACTGTTGTGCATCAAACAGTCATTACATTTCTACTCGTTTTTTGTGTGTCCCACGGTATCAGTTCCTTAAAAATATGCATTTCCCTGCTTGTGATCATGCCACTGGTACCAAATCCTTTCACTTACTGCTTGCACCAGTCATAGATCAATTGGCAGGATCAATACAAGTAACAACACTTCATTTCTGTTCAGCTCGCTCTGAGGTTAGCGCTGTCATCAGGTGTCACAGTGGCCTGTGACTTGGTGGTACCTGTGGAGTACAGTGGTTTGTGGTCACAGCTCTTTTGTTTTGTTTTCTTTGCACTTTTTGGCCGGGGCAGGGTTTAGCTTTTTCTTTAGGAATGGGTTGTAGAGGAATGGACACCAGGCTTGCAAAGGACAGTTACTGATTCTTATCACATTAAAAGGAAACGTTGAGAACAGGACAAAGTCCTGGCAAGCCTAGACACGGTTTGTGACTTAGGGGAAGTCCCCCAAGTAACTCAGTGTTCTGGAATGAGACAAGATCGGTCACTCACTCGTAAGCATGTGTGAAACATTGATCCTTGGTGCTTCTTCACGGAGGGTTGTGGGGAAAGAGCACGTGGCCATCCTTACTCTTGCAGCCCTCAAGTCATGACCTTAACTCTCCACACCTGCTGTGTATAACCTTAATAAATAGCCGTTGCGGAGGGGACTCTGGGCTACCCTGCACTTAAGGTTCGCCTTGCCTCCTGCAAGCTTGTACTTCTAATCCATGTCTATTCCTGTTCCTTTGTGCGGCGACTGGGACCAGGCCCTTAAGGGTCACAAGAATGGGTTTTAAAAAGCACATGCCAATTAAGTAGAAAAGGATACAGAAAATAGAAGGAGAGGCATTTTGTAATTTATTAACTTCCACAGGGACCTCTTAAAGTTTTTCTTTTTATGAAAAAGAACTGAAAAATGTCAGAAGATCAGAAACTAATCAGAAATCACATACTTTAAAAGATTTACTACTTGCTTTTCATAGCTTTATTAACTATTACCAAGTTTCAGTATGGTTCAAATAATTAAATACTGCAACTAGGACATTAAAAATACAAACTAATTTATCAAAATAATTGTATTCTGAATATTATGTACAATATTATACATTTTACATTACATAAAGGGGTTTTATACAGAAAAGGTAAGGTTTGACTTATGATTATTGGAAATCCCAAATTCATCTGAACAAAATATTCCAAAGCATACACAGCCAGGCAAGTGGGATAATCAAAACCATACACAAGTGTGGTTATTAAAAAATAAAATTAGATTCATACAATTATGGTAGAAAATGAAATTTGTTTTTATTAACTTGACAGTTTTTATTATAAAACCAAACACATGAATTGCATAACCTAGTCTTACATATTATAAAAATATTTATGATTGCAACTGAAATAGGTCTCTATACCAAGAGAAGTTTTTGATTTTTAATTTTCTTTTTTTGAGGAATTTATCATAATTCATAATCATTAAAATGCCTTATACAGAAGCAAAAAGCAGGCTCAATCTCAGAAAATAGAGGAATCATGAGGGGGCAACCTTATTACCATGTATTTAACACCATGTCATTTTGAAAAATAATTCCATTACACTGTCCAGTCTGGTGTGCCCTCCTACCCATACCTACCATCCTGTGAGTATTATATAACTGAGGCACGGGGCTTCGAGGGGAACAGACAGCAGTGGAGGGACCTGATACTGAAACAGGTTATATCCCTAGGTGATGTCAGAAGAGAAATACTGAGAATGGTGCTCACACAGAAAACGCCACTTGTTTTTAAACGAGTCGCCCGTCCTTCAGAAAGGTTAACATGTGGATATGTCCACACCTGATCTGAAAACTGAAGGAAACCCACTAAGTCCAGGATGCTGCCGTGAGATTTTTGCATCATCTCATCTTTAAAGTCAATTCCTCTCGAGCAGAACAACTGTGATTTTATGTAATGCCAGACATTTTCCTAACTGCTCTGAAAAGTCTGAAAAACTATGTCTTTACCCTGTAAAAAAACAATGGCGTTTCCCACCATGTGTCACTCCATCCACGGACGTCACTCCGCAGATCTACAGATGGTGAACATTCTATCAGAACCCTGCAGAAGAGGCTCCGCAGGGCTGCAGCCAGAACACTGGCCGTCTCCTTACCGGTGGGGCAGCGTCTTGCAGTGCTCCCTGCTCCAAAACCTCCTATGTTATTAAAGGCAAACAGTACAACACGGGTCAGCTAGGAGACAGAAAGGTGAGAGGTCAAAACATACACAGAATCAACACTTCCCAGCATCACAGAATCTATAAAAAAGCGATTCAGAGACTAAGGGTTCCTTTATTGCTTTCTTCTTGGTCATGTTTAGCTTGAATACAAAAGGAGCTCTAACCTAAGTTATCAAAATATATTCATATAAATGTAAGAGCATTTCTAATACAAAACTTTTTAAAGTCTAAATTCTTAATTTTTTTTTAATTAAATATTCTAGAGTTCAGTAGGCAGATTTAATTTTTGAGCAGCTTGAAAAGAAGCCCCTGGCGGAGCCCTGTGTGGGGACTGGCCCGGCTACATCTCAGCTCTGCGACGTGACTTCTCCGGAACTGCAGCTCCGTCCTCCTCCTCTTCCTCCTCCTCATACTGCTCCTCCCGGCCCTCGGGGCGCTTGTCATCTCGGGCTCCCTGGTCTGCTCCACCATTGTTTTTATCATCAGCCTTATAATGAAAAGAAAAAAGAAAAACAGAGTTGGTGGCAGATAATTGCATCTGTAAAGTTACTCTCTTTTAGAGAAGGACGAGTGGAGAAGAACGGCCCTGAAGGCAGCGAGGCCACCATGCTGCCTACGCTCACTCTCACAACTTTTCTGATTCCAGGTGGGCTGGGTAAAGTCGGCACCTTAGACGTGTCATCCTCCCACCCCCGGTGCCCAGCGCAGGCAGGCAGACGGGTCCACACACAGGTGCTCAGCACCGCACAGCCTCACATACAGTGCCATCGTTTTCACCGTAGGCCTCTTCAGCATGACGCTCCAGCTCCCTTTTCTTCCCTTCGGTCAAATCTTCCTGAACCTAAAACAAACCACAGATACTATGTGACACTTCTGTCATTTAAGCACTTGCAGCAACATATTATGGTTTCCAGAAAGTTCATTCAAAATAGCAGAAACAAACTAAACCAGAAATAAACTTGTAAATAGATCAAAGTCAAGGGTTTGACTTATCTCTTGGGTAAGAAGAAACGTGTAATATACCTGTTACAAAAACTGATGTGATTAATTCTGAATCTAGTACTCTTGTGTCTGAATTTCTGACTACTTTGAATGAGGGTTATTAACATTTCTAGTGTTAACAACTGAAAAAAATTCAGCTTATGCAATTAAAAATTCCCCTTTCCCAGATGGAAGAACTGTAGAAACCTAAAAGCTCAGATAGAATCTAAGTTCTATGAAGGCAGGAATGACCTCCCTTACTCAGTTTAATATCTTCAATGCTTAAATGCACACCAAAAGTATTGGAATTGATAATTAATGCAAAAACTCTCCTCTGTAAAAGCACAAAATAACAGACCACTACCTATAAACATGGCATTGAAAACTGATGCATCTATTCTACAAGAATAAATTTATCTGGCTAACATATAAAAGAGAATAAGCATTTCCATTTCTTCATGAAATAGTGATTCAAATTGCCTGAAATGCCTATTTCTTTTCAGGGTTCTAATAGGACTTTTCTGATGTAATTTTCCTTTCTATGTACTATTATTACCATTTTTTTTTTAATCTCAATTATTTATCTCAAAATGTAACCCAAAGAAAGCACCTGCATATTTTTGTTACATTATCTCAATTTAGTGATTATATCTCACAGACATACAGGGTAAAACGTTTTCTAACTTGTTAACTATTTTGAAAACCATACTGTCAAAAGGTCTAAGTCAGCTGAATACATTTCAAAAAACTGCTGACCAGTTAAGTCTAATGTCATGTCCCAGTACCAGAGAAAGCCTGATGTCGTCAAGGATCACGGCATAGATGCAAGTCCTCTTGAATAATAAAAATTCACACTTATTTTGGGGGATGAGGGGCAGCTGTTAAAAATAACTGAGAAATGGATGCATTATAGAGGCACTATAATTAAGCAGAAACAGAGTCAGTGCAGACCCAGCCTGGGTGAGACAGGCGTGAACTGTGGCCTCCCAGACAAGCCTTGGGTGGAAGTTGGCCAGGCAGGGGCTACAAACGGGACTCTTCAAAGATGCTCGAGGCACAGCCACGTCTTTGTGAACCTCTTCCATCCAGCCCAATACCAACTGGACACACAGCTCTTAAACAATACTGGTGCCAAGTAGACCTACTGTGAGGACAGAGGCGTTGGGCATCTTTTGTGTTCACATTCCTGGGGGAGTGAACTGGAGATGGTGTCTCACCTGAACCCCCCCTGTGGCCCGTGACATCTCTCCTGCCCAGTCACAGAGCCTCCGAGTGACACCCCACAGGACACCATTTCACAAGACCTAACTGAAACATCATCAAATTGCTGAGGTGTGTCGATTAACAATGACACGACTTCTATACCCCTAGTAACGAAGACGTATTATTTATAAACATGAAACACGGTATAGTTGAGAGGGGAAACCAGACAAGAACTGCCCTGTGTAAGCAGCGTGGGGCAAAGGGGAATATATAAATCAGGGGTGGGTAGGTTTTTCCATGAAGAGCCAGACAGCAGATTTTTCTTTGGGGCCATGAGGTCTCGACTATCCAAGTCCACGGCCATAGTACAAGAGCAGCAATGGACAGTCTGTAAATAAATGGGTCTGTCTGTGTTCCAGTAAAACTTCACTTCTGAAACAGGCTATAGCCTGGCGTTCGTCAACTCCTACCACGTGCTATGAGGTCAGGTGGACCTTCCCCAAATCTACAACTTTTTTGGCTATATAAATAATAAGGTCAATTGTTTTTATTATCAAAATCAAGTACATGCAAATAAAAGAAATCATTCAATAAATCCCTTATAGCCGTATCATCAAATTTCAAGTTATCTCGATATTGCCACATTTTCATTATCTATTATTTTTCTATCTTTTGTCTGTTCTTAAAACTTCTAGAGACATGTAATTTCGCCCCCACATGTCACAGTACACATATCTAAAAACGAGGGACATGCTCTTATAGAATGCTATTACTAATTAGATATTAATAATTTCAACATCATCAGATGTTCAGTCCATACTTACATTCTTCTAGTTGTCTTAACAAAGTCCTAATCCTCAGAGCAAGGGCTCCCTCCCCTTTCCTTCCCTTACGGATATGGATTTGCTGTCCTACAGAATGACCCACCTTCTGGATTTATGTGATTCTTTACGGAATCACTTAACTCATTCCTGGAACCTCACATTTCCTATCAATGGAAATTAGCTTAGTGGTTTGAATGAATTCAGGTTCAATTTTAAAAGCAAAGCTATTTAAGGGATGATGCTGTATATTCTGTATTTTTATCACATCAGGAGACACATGGTTTGTTTTTCCCACGTTTGGCAAGGCTAAGGTGAGGTGGTGAGCCCAGATGGTGACAGCCCGGTCTCCGCAGAGTCAAGTCTCCTGACTTTCGTTCATGTAATGGCATCATCCTTTGCTGATTGTTGTTTAAATCAACTACTCCTGCTGGGGGTTACAAAAAATGGTGACTTTCCAGTTCCATCACACTTCATGTACTCACGAATTTCTATAAAAACTACAACCATGGCCCAGACCTCTGGAAGAGCTGTGCCGAGACCTGCGATCGCCGCCTGCCTGGACCTCTGGAAGAGCTGGCCCATGATCACTGTGCGTCCAGACCTCAGTAAGAAATGTGCCGCCCCAGCCGGGCCTCCGCATGCCCTGACTAGGAACTCCAGGAGACGTGCAACCCCGCGTGCTCCCTCCTGTACCCTCCCTCCCTCCACACCGGCCCACACAGTCCCTCGTCTGGCCAGGGACTCTGGTAGCCGCGTTCCCCCTGGAGCCCTCCCTGCCTCTGCACGGAGCCCTTCTGGCCAGAGACTGCTGGAGCCTTGGGCCCTCTGTGCCAAAGTCACTGGGCACCAGGCACTCCCAGAACTGTGCGCACCACCACCCCCTGCCCTGTTGCTGGATCCAGGTGTGTCACACTCCAGAGCTGCTCCCACAACCAGAAATCCCTGGCTGGGGCAGCCCCAGAGGAGCTACACAGGGTCACTCCCCACAAAGATCCAGCAACAATAGAGTGATCCCGCTGGGGTCTAATCTTGGAGAGACAGCTCCCCAACTCTGAGGATGGCCAGAGGCAATGGTGAAAAACAATCATGAGGTAAAATCAATGGAAAAACTCTGGCAATATGAATAATCAGAGTAGATCAACTCCCCCAAGGATCAATGGGGCAGACACAGCACAAGATCCCATGCACAAATAGCTGAGATGTCAGAAATCAAATTCAGAATCTGTATAACAAATAAGATTGAATTAGAATTCCAAGCAGTAACCCAAAAGATATGTCAAGAATTCAATGAATTCAAAGACCAAATGACCAAAGATTTTGACACATTAAGACAAGAAGCTGCAGCCCTCAAAGATCTCAGAAACACAGTAGAATCCCTCAGCAACAGAATGGAGAAAGAAGAAAGGATTTCTGACATTGAAGACAAAGCTTTCGAACGCTCAGAAACTCTCAAAAAGGAAGAGAAATGGAGGGCAAAAACAGATCACTCTCTCATAGGGCTCTGTGATAATTCGAAGATAACCAATATTTGTCTTATAGAAATCCCCAAAAGCAACCAAGTAGGTTCACAGGGCACAGAGTCTCTTCTCCATGAGGTTATGAAAGAGAACTTTCCAGACATGCCAAGAGATATTGAAATTCAGATAGCAGACAGTTTCAGAACTCCAGCAAGACTCAACCCAAATAAAACATCCCCCAGACACATCATAATCAATTTCACTAAAGTTAATATGAAGGAGAAAATTCTGAAAGCAGCCAGGCGAAAGAAAACCATCACCTACAAGGGCAAGAATATTAGAATTAACTGCAGATCTCCCTGCTGAAACCTTTCAAGCTAGAAGAGGATGGTCATCAACTTTTAATCTCCTAAAACAAAATAACTTTCAACTCAGGATCCTGTACCCAGCTAAACTGAGTTTCATTTATGACGAAGAAATTAAATACTTCAATGTCATTCACATGTTGAAGAAATTTACCATAACTAAACCAGCTCTCCAGGATATTCTCAGACCTATTCGCCATGAAGACCAGCGTAATCCTCCACCACAAAAGTAAACCCACCCAGAAAATTTTGATCAAATTCCAACTTTCACAGTCGCAAAAGGATTAAAAATGTTCACCAGACTCCTGAAAGGCTTATCAATATTCTCAATTAACGTGAATGGTTTACATTATCCTCTAAAGAGGCACAGGTTAGCTGACTGGATACAAAAACTCAAGACAGATATCTGCTACATACAAAAATCACATCTTACATTAAAAGACAAATATAGACTCAAGGTGAAGGGATGGTCATCTACAGCCCAGGCATATGGAAAGCAGAAAAAAGCAGGCACTGCAATCCTATTTGCAGATGCAATAGGCTTTAAACCAACCAAAATAAGGACAGATAAGGATGGACACTTCATATTTGTTAAAGGTAATCCTCAGTATGATGAGATTTCAATTATTAATATTTATGCACCCAACCAGAACACACCTCAATTTATAAGAGAAACTCTAACAGATATGAGCAACTTGATTTCCTCCAGTTCCAGAGTAGTTGGAGATTTTAACACTCCTTTAGTAGTGCTGGCTAGATCCTCCAAAAAGAAGCTCAGCAAAGAAATTTTAGATTTAAACTTAACCATTCAAAATCTGGACTTAACAGACATCTACAGGACATTTCATCCCAACAAAACTGAATACACGTTCTTCTCATCAGCCCACGGAACATACTCCAAAATTGACCACATCCTAGGACACAAATCTAACCTCAGAAAATTAAAAAAAATAGAAATTATTCCTTGCATCTTCTCAGACCATCATGGAATAAAAGTTGAACTCAATACCAACAGGAACTTGCATACCCATACAAAAAACATGGAAGCTAAACAACCTTATGCTGAAGGATAGATGGCTTATAGACAAGATTAAGAAGGAAATCGCCAAATTTTTGGAACAAAACAACAATCAAGACACGAATTACCAGAACCTCTGGGATACTGCAAAGGCAGTCCTAAGAGGGAAATTTATAGTACTGCAAGCCTTCCTGAAGAAAAAGGAGAGAGGAAGTTAATAACTTAATGGGACATCTCAAGCAACTGGAGAAGGAAGAACACTCCAACAACAAACCCAATAGAAGAAAAGAAATAACCAAAATCAGAGCAAAATTAAATGAAATTGAAAACAAAAGAATTATATAACAGATCAATAAATCCAAAACTTGGATTTTTGAAAAGATCAATAAAATAGTTAAACCTTTGGCCAACCTAACCAGGAAAAAATGATGAAATTCAGAAATGGTAAAGATGAAATAACACAGACCCCTCAGAAATTAAAAAAA
>CAUYPK010037680.1:0-51128 GCA_963574355.1 Loris lydekkerianus | reverse complement strand
TGTAATTGTTTTGGGTATATATTTTTATTTTTGAAATTTACCAGTGGCTGCTGCATTTTCCACCTCAGCTTATACTCGAGTCACTAAGTTTTCCCAGTTTTTAGGATAAAATTAAGGGGGTCGGCTTATACTCGAGTATATATGGTACTTTCCCTCCTTGAGCTTCCATGTCTTCATCTGTATCATTTTGTAGCATTTCTCTAAAAGAGTATCTCAGATATTATATATAAAGTGCCTAGTACATTGCAGATCTTCAATAGATGATGATTAGATGCTTCTCTTTAGAACTGATTCTACCCATGACCTTTGCTCAAAATCCATGGACTATTCTCGGGTCTTAAACCTCCTTGAATTTTCTTGCTTCTGTAAAAATCATACTTTGCCTGGCCTTTAAGACACTGTGCTAGGGTGGTTGTCCTCTTTAGCCAGCCAGTCTTCCTGATGTCTACTCTACATGAACCTTCCTCTCCTCTTACTCCTCTAACTCTGATTAGAGGAATGGCCCTTTGCTCTTTTCTTTCCACTTCTGATTCTCACTGCTTTCATTGCTCAACTTTAATGACTGACAGATATGTATTGCCTGAGAGTCAGTTCCGTATCTCTACTTGGATATCCTGTTGTCAGTTTAAACTCAATGTATCCAACACTAAGCTAACACTAAGCTAATCATCATGTCTCAACCATGCGATCCTCACCATCAAATAATCTAGACCCCTAGTCACCCAGAGCCAAATCTTAAGAGTATGTACTGGTTTAAAACACAGACTCTGGCGCCAAGCTGCCTGGGTGCAAATCTTGGCTCTACCACTTAACAGCTGTGTTACCTTAAACAAGTTAGGTAACCTTTTTGTGTATCAGTTTCTTCACCTATAAAATGGAGACATACTTCAAACTAGATAGAATAATAACATTCATTCCCCTATTTTTGTCAGAATTGAAAACCCTGACACATTGTAAAACTATATAAATGTCAGCTATTATTCTTTCCCTTTATCCTATAAATGACATCAGTCAACACCTTCACATTATTACCGCTTTAATCTTATCTCTTCATGCCTTCAACTTGCCCCCTTTCCATCCATATTGAAGTCTTGTGAAATAATCTTCATAGAATATAATGTTCAAGGGTGTACTGTGATTCATACTGCCTGTAATATCAAGTTCAAAATCCTCTGTCTGGCATATAAGGTCTTCCATCAATCTAGTCCCAACCTACTTCTCAAAATATATTTCCTTCTATTTGCTTAATAAAAGAAATAAGCCATTTTCTCTGCAGTTTCCTAAAGTCGCCCATTCCTACTTCTAATCTAGACTATTCTGCTGCCTGAAATGCCCTTCCTGCTTCTTTGTCTGAATTCTCTCTTATCAAAGACTACCTGTAACATCCCGGCCTCCAGAAAATTTCCCGCAATTTTCTCTATTTTAGCCCTTCAGGACCTCCCTTTGGTAAAAACTCCCACAGCATGTACATTATTTATTATATAATTTACCATTTAATTTCTACTGTGCAAATATTACTAACTATGCAAAGAAGACTGTCATTCAGCTGTCAAGGCCACCGACTATCTGAAGAGAGTGGCGTTCCACCAGACAAAACCCCAGCAGCTCCCATCCACAGTCACAGACTTTGTCCTGCCTTGGAGTCCCAAGGTGGCTTCAGCCTGAGACGTGGGAATCTTCTGCAGCAGCTTTGCCTCTGGCTTTCTTTCTTCTAGAAGTGCCAAGCCGTGCCCCATCAGCAAGTGCACGCACACAACTCCCCGAGTAAATCAAATACCTACACACCTAGACTGGCCCTGGGCACTTATATCTTAACGGACACCTAATACTGTAGGTGTTTGCAGAAAATGACCCACAGGAGATGGTCCTAGAGCCAAATCCTGGCCCTGCCACTTATCAGCCCTATTACATAGAACAAGTGATTTTACCTGTCTGCATCTCAGCTTCTCAGCTCGCTCAGTTGTTGCATAAATTAAATGAGAGAAATACATGTGAGGCTCCCAGCAGAGCATTAGAATTGTGCCCTTTAACAGGGCCTCAATGAAGATTAGAGAAAAGCAAGATGAATAATGAAGCATAACCAAACAGCTGACCTTCAACCACCACCCAACCCACCTCAAATCCTGGCCTCAGCCTTTCCTGCCTTTGTGGATGGCAAATCTACTCAATACTCAGAGTCAACCTTGATTTCTCATTTCTTACTTCCACTTCATTAGAAAATCCCATTGGTTTCACCTTCCAAATATATTTAGAATCTGACCACTTCTCACTACCTCTACTGCTAGCGGTCTGCTCTTCGCCACCATCAACTTGCACTTGGGTTATTGCATTGTCTGTGGTAGCCAGCTTCCAATATGCCCTCCTTGATCCCTGACTCCTAGAATCCACAGCCTTGGAGAATCCTCTTTCACACCCTACCAGAGTTGATCTATATGATTATGGTAATAGCTTATAGCAGAAGTGATGGCATGTCACTTCCAGAATTAGAAAATGAAAGTCTGCAGCCTACATCTTGGAAAGTCTCTCTCTCTCTGTCTCTCTTTCTCTCTCCCCACTGAGGCCTTCACAAGCAGCCTCTGAAGAACTGAGAACTGCCCACGATGAGTCAGCTCAGTAGATTCTCTAGCCAAAGTCAAGTCTTGACCACTTATGACCCCAGATGGCAGCATGACTGCAAACTTAGTAGAGACCCTGAGCTAGAACCCAGTGAGGCTGTTCCCAAGTTCTTCAGAAATTGTGTGAGATAATGTGTTTGCTGTTGGAGCTGCTATGTTCTAAGATAGTATGTTACACGGTAACAAACGACAAATGCAGTCTCTCATTCCATTTCCCTGCTTTGACCATTGTCCCACACCACCTCCTTCCAGCTTGCTTTCAATGAGACAGCATCTAGAGAAATCCCATTGAAACATAAATCACATCATGCCTTTCCCACCATGACTCCCTCCCTTAGAAGAGAAGTCAAGGTGGCTACAAGGGCCTAGCAGGCCCGATGAGATCCTCTCCAGCCTCCTCTCCTGATTTCCTCTCTCTTACTCACTCTGGTCCTGGTGTACCCACACTTCCACCTTAGGGCCTTCACGCGAGCTGTTTCACTTTCCCAGAATTTTCTTCCCTCAAATACCCCTGGCTAACTCTCTCATCTCCTATGTGCCTTTCCCAAATCTTATTTCCCTGACCTATAATGCAGAAAAATGTCTCTACCAATCTTGGAACTTTCAATCCACCTAAAACTATCTATGTCTCTCACCCAGCTCTGTACTCTTTCTTCTTTTCACATGTAGGAGCTCACTTATTTATCATATCCAATGTTCCTTATCTGCCTACCACCACTAGAATGTTCCTAAACTCCACAGGGCTGAGATTCTTCATTTTGTTCGTGGTTATATCACAAACACCTTGAACTGTGCATGCCACATACATGGTACTCAATGAACATTTGTCTAATGAATGAATAAAATTTCATCTAAAGAAGTAGAGTATAAAGTTGGGACTTAAAATATTGAGAATGGAGAAAGATGTATTTTTCATGTTTTTATAAAATCAATTCACAACATATTTGTAAGGTTGGTTGTGAGCTAGGAAGTGCTATAAAAGTGTAAGTTAACATAATTTTAGGAAACATAATTATAAATTTACAAGCATTGTTCCTATTTGAACTATCTCTTCCCTCCCAATTCTCTCCTTCAAATTCAACAATTCGACAAAAAGAGGATTCAGTCTTTTATTCTTCTTAAATGTATGAGGAAACCAAGAATGTTTACATTCAGACCAGAGGCAACTGGAGAGGAAGGCTAAAATCCAAGCAGCACAGGCCTCTCCCTGTTGTCTATTATTCCCACCACTGACTTAAAGTTAGAGACAGGGTGGTTTTTTTTTTTTTTTTACCCTGAGATTATTATATAATTTTCAGGATTTCATGCTATTTACTCTGCCTCAATTTCCCTCTCCCACACCTTTCTCTCTCCCTCTCCTTCTCTCTCTCACATGCACACACATATACATGCACAGCCTTTATCTTGAGATCACATGAATTCTATTCTCCAAATGTCTTAGTATTTGAGTCTTCAGCACTTGAGATGGGTCTTCATGTACTTCACTTTCTTGTAGCTGATTCACTGTAGATTACTGACTTGTATAATCATTTCCTAGCAAGAAAATGACCACATTCAAACTCGAAAGAGCTAAATTTTAAGAAGTGACAATTATTTTTTCTTTTTGAATCTTGGCATTTTTTCCCATTAACAGAATAAGACATTGAGATGAAAACCAATAAACTAACCCTCCTACCCAGGTTTAATATCACCATTTAAACTCAAGTGATGTTTGTTGTTTGCTATCTAGTTTCGGTAATACCTCTCCTTTTGGTCCTTGCTGGAAGCAAATCACAAGAGATAACAAATATTTTCCATGTTAGAATAAGATTTGAATGAGATAAATCTTAAGTCCAGGGCGATACAGATAATCTTCACACGGAAGATGGTTATGTTTGGGAAAGAGAGGATTCAATTAATTCTGTGAAAATGTTATAATGCCCTCCATCATGTGAAATGAATAGTTTTTTAAAATAATAAGCTGTGAAATAAAATTTACATCCATTCAAATTAAGATAATTTTATTTTAGATATTACTCATAATGTACTGATCCACTGATTAAGGCATCCTCCTCGGGCGCCCAGCTATGTAGTGCCCTAAATATGCTCTTAGTCTACCTATTAAGTAATCCAAACTGAAAGGATAAGAGATATATATATATTTAAGGAACTACAGGAAAGCCACATCATAGACCATAAGAAAAATCGTAAGCAGAAGAATATCATGATGGAAAATGGAAGGAAGAAGATTAGAAAAGAATTTAAAAATAGAAAATATTTGTAAAATTACTACTTATGAAATGACTAAAATTTGGTGAGAAAGAGATAAAGAGATAGAGATAGAAAACCAAAATCCAAAACATTAACAGTGAATATGGGTAAATTTTTATTTGCCTGTTTCTGCTTTGTACTTTTCAAATAGTCTTCAGTAATATACTACTTTGTAATGTCATACAAAATCACCTACCCCATGCCAGGTCATATTGTAAGCACCTTCCATGGGTTAACTCAGGTATTCCTTACAATAACCTTAGAGTCCAGTTATGGGTGTCACACCCTTTGCACAGATGAGGAAAGGGACAACAGCTAGCCAGGGTCAAGTAGCAGTCAGCTAGACCAGGATTGCATCCCCGAGTCTGAGCTCATAAGCATTCTTGTCTGTTGCCAATTCTTGACTCTGCTCTATTTTCATGATTACAAAAAAGGGGGAACTAGGGAACAGACTGGATAAAAGAGATCAATATGACAAGGGTTTTTTTACACAGAAGTAAATGAGATGATGTTCAAATTCAGAATAATAGAGAAATTGCACAGAGGGAATTTGTAAGCTCCCGGAGAGAAAGGCAATATGTTTAAATTATTTGTAGAATTTTAAGGTCCTGGAACATTCCATGGTGTACATATCAGGTAGGCAATACACATTTATTGAACGAAATGTGTGGGGTGATGAGTAACCACTTCTTCCTCATCTTCAGCTTGACATAACTGGAGGCTATCTGTTTTTCAATGTTCCGTGAAAGAGTGTTAACAAATAATTCACAAGATAGAAATATAAAGAATTGAGAGATAAGGGAAATATATTTAAGAGCAATCAAAAATATGATATTTAAAGGAAAGAATTATTTTATAGCCAAAATAGTTTTGAAAAGTAAGAAGAAAATCAGTTTTCCTAAGGAACTTACATTGCTCAACCTCTAGCAATAAACAAGAAAGCACAAAAGCCCTTGACAAGCCTGAGGGATAGATTTCCATTCTAAGATCATTTTATGTGTTTACCTCTAATGCAGTGGTTCTCAACCTTCCTAATGCTGCAACCCTGTAATACAGTTCCTGTAGGTCGCAACTCACAGGTTGAGAACTGCTGCTCTAATGTTTATAGCCAATGTGGAAAACAGAAATTTTAGTGAAATTCCAGAAGACAGAAATCAGGAGAAATTGGAATAAAAGAGAAACTGGAATTGAGAAAGCTGTACCCCAACTCTCTGGTGCGGGAAGGGTTATGGGAGGCAAGTGAGGACTTCTTTCCCCCTGAGCATAGAAAACTTACTCAGAGTCTTCAAGGTCTATGGCCAAGGCAGCCCCTGTACAATGCACAGAGGAACGAAATATACCATCTTTTTTAAATACAGAAGAGTCTGCCTTTGGGGAGACTCTTTCCTAGAGTCAGAAATAACTTGGTAAAATGCCTAGAGTAACTTTAAACTACCACAAACAGGAACGAAAACATTCACCTCAAAGTAACATAAAAATTTTCTATTATGCCTGACCTCCAGCTACTTGCAAAGGACTCCCCTCCTCCCCAGGTGCCTCAGGGCCTTGCCCAGTTCTTCCATTCAAGAAGGCAGCCCACCTTGGGAAGACTGAGCTCCACTCTACTGACAAACTCCCGCCAGAGTTGAAAGTCTGATCAGTCTAACACTTCATTTTGAATATGAAAACAAAGAATCCCTAAATATTTAAGGAAACTCGACATAAATAAAAGAGAAGCCCCAAGATGAACAAAACAGGTTATATATGAAAAACATAATTAGATACAGAAAATAATGTTAGCACAGATTATTAGAAAAAGAAATTATCACAAGATACTTAATTTTTTAAGATAAAATTTTGTATGAGGACTGAATAGAATTAATGAATTGAGAGATCAAAACAAGTAATTATCCAGTTTTTAAATAAACAAACAAGAAATCCTAAGACAGGCTCAGCGCCTGTGGCTTAAGCGGCTGAGGCGGCAGCCACATACACCTGAGCTGGGGTTCGAATCCAGCCAGGGCCGCCAAACAACGACGGCTGCAACCAAAAAAATAGCCAGGCATTGTGGCAGGTGCCTGTAGTCCCAGCTACTTGGGAGGCAGAGGCAGGAGAATTGCTTGAGCCCAGAAGTTGGAGGTTGCTGTGAGCTGTGATTTCACAGCACTCTACCCAGGGCAACAGCTTAAGGCTCTGTCTCAAAAAAAAAAAAAACAAAAGAACAGAAAAGAAATCACAAAACAAAGTTAAAAGCGAGGGGGAAGTGGGACACTGTGGCTCATACCTGTAGTCTCAGCTGCCTGGTAGGCTGAGAAAGTAGGTCACTTGAGCTCAGGAGTTTGAGACCAGTCTAGGTGACATAGGAAGACCCCATCTCAAAAAAAAAAAAAAAAAAAAAAGGAATGCAGCACTAATAAGAGTTACAAAAGAAAGCAGGATAACAGGGAAGAAATAAATATTCAAAGAAATAATAGAAGAAAATATCTTCTAAAGAAAAACTTGAATCTCAAGAGTGACAGGCCCCATAGTATTAGAAAGAAAAATAAAAAGATTTGCTGAAACATGCATCTGGAAAACAAAACAAAAACATCTATCCATATCCTGGTGACATTTCTATGTTGAAGATTAAATAAGACTGGGTGTGGTAGCTCACACCTATAACCACAGCACTTTGGGAGAAATGAGGCAGAAGGATTCCTTGAGGTCAGAAGTTCAATCCAGGGCAATACAGAGACCACATTTCTACAAAAAACAAATAAAGAAGTAAACAGATAAAATTAGCCAGGCTGGTGGCATGTGCTTTTAGTCCCAGATGTTCAGGAGGTAGAGGTAAGTGGATCAAATAACTGAGCCTAAGAGTTTTTTGCTATAGTTGACTTATGATCATGCCACTGCACTCCAGCCAGCGTGACAGAATGATATCTTGTTTAAAAAAAAAGAAATATATATATATATATACACATATATATGTAGAATATGCTACAAATACTTGAAAAAACTTAAGTACTTTCCACAGAATAAGAAAGTAGCCTGTTTACAGCAGCCAATAAACTTCCCATCTCCATTACTAACTGGTACAAGACAAGAGAAAAGGGAATTGAACATAAAATTCTAAATATAGCAAAAAATCAGTTACCAATAAGTGTGATGGCAAAATGAAGACATGTTTAGTCATTAAAGGGTTTAAAAGTTATTCCACTTAAATATACCTTTGAAAGAATTATCCCTCAGATCCAAGTAAAAAAAGACATGCATGGATACAGAAGAAAATCAATACGGCTTTCAGAGAGTATCCGATAAACCAGTAAAATATTAAATGAAGTCTAACTAACTTCTAATCATGGAAATGAAATGTATGCCACTTAGAAAGGATACTTAAAGGTAATCCCAAACTCAGCTGGTATGGTGTCTAAGGCATGCAATTTTAGCACTCTGGGAGGCCAAGGTGGGTGGATCGCCTGAGGTCAGGAGTTCCAGACCACCCCTGAGCAAGAGCAAGACATTCCTCTACCTAAAAATAGAAAAATTAGCCAGGCATTGTGGTGGGCACCTATAGGCCCAACTATTTGGGAGACTGAGGCAAGAGGATTGCTCAAATCCAGGAGTTAGAGGTTGCTGTAAGCTATGACACCACAGCACTCTACCCAGGGTACAGTGTGAGTATCTATCTCAAAAATAATAATAATAATAATAATCCCAAATTCAAATAAACTACAAAGTGATGGGAGAATCGTTGTTTTAAAAGTATATTAAAGATTTTGCTTTATATGAAGAGTAATAGATAATGATTAATACCAGATATTGATAGGAAAAAATAAGGTTAAAGGTCAGGCCCAGTGATTCATGCCTGTAATCCTAGCACTCTGGCAGGCTAAGGCAGGTGGACTGCTTGAGCTCAGCAGTTTGAGACTAGTTTAACAAGAGTGAGACCCTGTCTCTAAAAATAACCAGGCATTGTGGCGGGCACCTGCAGTCCCAGCTACTGGGGAGGCTGAGGCAAGAGGATCACTTCAGCCCAAGAATTTGACGTTGCTGTGAGCTATGATGCCACAGCACTCTACCGAGGATGACAAAATGACTCTGTCTCAAAAAAAAAAAAAGTTTAAGTATGCTTATCAAAAATTCGATGGTAAGAATTACTAAGATAAAGATAGAATATAGCAATTTTATTTTACTTTTTATTTTTATTTTTTTCTTTTGAAACAGTCTCACTATGTTGCCCTCAGTAGAGTGCTATGACATCACAGCTCACAGTAATCTCAAACTCTTGGGCTCAAGCAATTCTCTTGCCTCAGCCTCCCAAGTACTTGGGACTATAGGCGCCTACCACAATACCCGGTTATTTTTTTTTGTTGCAGTTGTCAGTGTTGTTTTTTTTGTTGCAGTTGTCCTTGTTGTTTAATAGCCCCAGGCCAGTTCAAACCTGCCTGCCACTGAGCTACATGTGCTGAGCCGGATATAAAAATTTTAGAGCAGCAACTCCATAGTATGGTCTGTAGACCTCTAGAGAACTTTCAGGTATCTGTGAGGTCAAAACTATTTCTATACTAATGCCAAGGTATATTTGCCTAATTCTCTATACAGACATTTGTGCTTATAGTTCAAAACTAAAGATAGGTAAAGTTCTGGTTCCTTACATGAATCAAGGCAGTGGCACCAAACTGTACTTGAGGCATTATATTCTTATGTCTACACACTCATCATAAAAACAGGCCAACAAACAAGCAAACAAATGTTACTTTCACTTGAGAATGTCCTTGAGTAAGCAGTATTAAAAAATATATATATACATATATTTTGAGACAGAGTCTCACTATGTCGCCCTTGGTAGAGTGCTGTAGCACCACAGCTTACAGCAACCTCAAACTCTTGGGCTCAAGTCTTACCTGAGCCTTCCAAGTAGCTGGAACTACAGGCGCCGGCCACAACACCCGGCTGTTTTTTGTTGCAGTTGTAATTGTTGTTTAGCAGGCCCTGGCTGGGTTTGAACACGCCAGCTTCGGTGTATGTGGCTGGCGCCATAACCACTGTGCTATAGGCACTGAGCCAAAATATTAACTTCTTAAAATTCAAACTTGAAGTACCTTTTTAAAACTCTGTATAACAAAGCAGGAGGTACACAGAAAGTGCTTTGCACACTGAAATGCAGTGATTGCCTCAAGGAAAAGTACTGTGCAATTGTTTGCCTTGAAGCTAAATTAGCTGCTTTTTGCCAGGAATTTCGGTTTATCCTGAAAGAATGACAGAATGACAAACTGTGTTCAGACTTGAGTGTTCGGCTGACATCTCAAAAATAAACCAAGTGTGATTCTATCACTTCCTGACAGTATTTGTGGCCAACGGTAAAATTTGAGTTTTCAAGAAAAAAACAAGAATTTTGGAAAACTTGTATCCATTAGTATTGAGAACTTTCTAATACTAAAAGTTTATTTTCTGATGACGTTGATGGGAAATATTAAAGGATATGATTTTTTGCTAATGTGTCATGAAGCATGTTAACATTTGGAAGATCTGAGTAACTCAGTCAACTAATACTTCCAAATACCAAAGCATGACGTTAAAAATCACACACAGGTAAAAGATCTATTCAAAGTGAAAGACAAGCCTACAGATTTTAACTTAGCAGAGAAAGATCATTGTATGATTTCAGTTTCCACATTGCGATTAACCTTTAAGAAACTACTACTTGTCGAATTTTGGTGCAGTATCACAGAATATCTACAAGTATCTAAAAAGGCTATGGAAATGCATTTTCCTTTTCCAACTATCAGTGTGAAGCAGCATTTTTTAACTAAAATAACATTTTATAACACATTCAATGAAGAAGCAGATATGAGAATCCAGCCATCCTCTGCTAAGCCAGACATCAAAGAAAACTGCAAAAATGTAAAATGACACCACTCTTCTCATTAAATTCTTTTGTTTTGTAAAATGTAGTTATTTCTTCATCTTAAAATTATGTTACCATGCAATGGTGTTCATAATCATTATTTTAAGTGAATCATAAATAAGTATATTTTGAAATTTTTTCATCTGTAATTTTGAATACAGCATTAACCAATAGCTATAACCCACCTAAACACAGCTATTTGGGGATTTCAATAATTTGAATGTTAAGGGGATTCTGAAAACAAACGTTTTGAAAGCCACAGCTCTAGAAAATCACAGTAGAAAAATAATGGAAAAAGAAATATTGGTCAATGAAACAAAAAGAAACAAAAATCAAAATGATGACATAACAGAAAAAATGGGACTTTATATGCATGTATAATAGTGATTGCAGTGAGAGTGAGTTAACCCCTCCTTAAATACTCTCTAACTGGAGTAAAAACAAATATGCTTTTTTAAGCACCCCTGACATGTAAGAAAACTGACCATATGACAGACCATTAAGCAGAAATCTACACATTCCAAAGAACTCTTATTAGGCCAAGTTCCCTGACCATAACATAAATTTCAAATGAACAAAGAAAAAGATGAAGTTTAAAAGCTATATGTTTAGAAATTATAACATATACTTCTAAATATTCACAGGTTAAAAAAAAATCTCTTAAGGGAAATATTCTGAAAATTAGAACTCAGCAATAAATACATAGTATATATTTTGAGATAAAGACAAATCATCACTGGGAGGTAGATTTCTAGCTTTAACGCTTTTATTAGAAAGAAACAAAGACTAAAAAATTAAAGAGCTAAGTATACAACATGTTAGAAAAGAAAGAATAAACCCAAAGAACATAGAAAGAAGGATATAATAAGGATTTTTTAAAATAACGAAATGAAGACATGATAGAAAGGGCAATTTTAATTCCCTGCCGAGGTGGGAGTTTGAGATTTTATAGGCCAAGCACAGTAGCTCATGCCTGTAATCTTAGCTCTCCAGGAGGCCGAGACAGGAATATTGCTTAAGATCAGAAGTTCAAGACCAGTCTGAGCAAGAGCAAGACCCTGTCCCTACTAAAAATAGAAAAACCAGCCCAGCATTGTGGTGGATGCCTTTGGTTCCAGCTCCTCTGGAGGCTGAGGCAAGAGGATCTCTTGAGCCCAAGAGTTTGAGATTGCTGTGAGCTATGACTACGATGCCATAGCATTCTACCCAGGGTGACAGAGTGAATGAGACTCTGTCTGGAAAAAAAAAAAAAAAAAAAAAAAAAATTTTTTTTTTTAAATAAAGTAGCTGGAATGTGCTGGCACGAGCCTATAGTCCCAGCTACTTGGGAGGCAGAGGCAGGAAGATTTCTTGGAGTTTGAGGTTGCTGGGAGCTAAGATTGTGTCATTGCAGGCCATCCTGGGTGAGAAAGTCAGACCTTGTTTCTTTAAAAAAAGGAAGGCAGGAAGGAAAGAAAAGGAACAAAAGGAAAGTTAGGGAAGAGGAAAGGGGGAAGGGAAAGGAAGGGGAAAGGGAAGGGAAAGGAAGGGAAGGGAAGGGGCAAGGGAAGGAAAGGGAAGGAAAGGGAAGGGGAAAGGGAAGGGAAGGGAAGGGGAAAGGGAAAGGAAGGGAAGGGAAGGGGAAAGGGAAGGGAGAAGGGAAGGGAAGGGAAGGGAAGGGGAAAGGGAAGGGAAGGGAAGGGGAAAGGGAAGGGAAGGGAAGGGAAGGGAAGGGAAGGGAAGGGAAGGGGAAAGGGAAGGGAAGGGGAAAGGGAAGGGAAGGAAAGGGAAGGGAAGGGAAAAAAGAAAAGTTAAAATACTGCTTATACAACTGAATATAAACAGAAGAAAAGACCATTTAGATCACAGAAAAGGATTGGACTGAAGAAACAAGCTGGAGGAACTAATAATTTTGGGTATTTTCCATGGCATCTAGAATTCTTGATTTCCCTTCCTCTGCTCCACACGTAAAAGCATGAACACAGAAATTTTGATGCAATTCCCTAGGCTTCTACCGCACACCTTTCTCTCTGCACCTGTATGGAAAAATTCTCTTTAATTCCTTTTAAGAACAGACTTCTGCTTTGTGGACCCAATCAGTCTATGACCTAAAGGCCTATTTATAAGATAAATGAAAATCAAAAAGAGCAACCCATATTTCATGCAACTACAATTCCAGAATTACTTAGAGGTAGAAGTAAAGTCTGTGTATGTGTGTATGTGTGTTGTATAATTGTAAACAGTGCCCTGGGTATAACTTGTTTTTGTGCTTATGAAGTTGTAAGGGCTCGGCACCTGTGGCTCAAGCGCTACAGGTGCCAGCTACATACACCTGAGCTGGCGGGTTCAAATCCAGCCCGGGCCCACCAAACAACAATGATGGCTGCAACCAAAAAATAGTTGGGTGTTGTGGTAGGCGCCTATTGTCTCAGCTACTTGGGAGGTGGAGGCAGGAGAATTGCTTGAGCCCAGGAGTTGGAGGTTGCTCTAAGCTGTGATGCCACAGCACTCTATCCAGGGCGACAGCTTGAGGCTCTGTCTCAAAAAACAAAACAAAACAAAAAGGAAGTAGTAACATGTGCTAAAAGAAATCATCGTGATTATCCACTCCAAACTTCTCAGTTTACAAACGGGGAAACTGAGGTCCTGAGAAATTATACCATTTCCCTGAGATTACACAGTTGCCTTAGTTAGCACCGACATGAATAAAGAACAAATTTAGATGGGTTTCTGAAGAAACCACCAGAAAAAAATCGTTTTTCTTCTTGTGGACAATAGTCAAAAGCACTCAAAGTCAGTCCTGTGGTCCTAGATCTTTGCTTGAATTTAAAAATACTCTCAATTTCAAAATTGCTTCTTAAACAGGGGAATAAAACAGGGGAAAAGCAGGGGGAAAAAACTTTTATTTGAATATGTATATGTTAAGTGAATGTCCATGTGTGTAATATACATACATCTTCATATATACGGGTATGTGTGCAATATACTTCAGGTTGAGTGGAGTGTGTGCAATGTGAGTGAAGAGGGTGGTGTGGGGGAGAAGAGGTGAAAAAAAGGAAAAAGACAGAGGTCTGGCTTACTGGCTCAGCCTATAATCCCAGCACTCTGGGAGGGCGAGGTGGGAGGACTGCTTGACGTCATGAGTTTGAGACCAGCCTGAGCAAGAGCAAGAGAAAGACCCCCATCTCTACTAAAAACAGAAAAAATTAGCTGGGTGATATGGTGGGGCACCTATAGTCCCAGTTACTTGGGATGCTGAGGTAGGAAAATCACCTGAGCCCTGGAATTTGAGGTTGCAGTGAGCAAAGTTGACACCACTGCACTCTACTTGGGATGACAGAGCATGACTTAAAAAAAAAGAGGCCAGGTGAAGTGGCTCACACCTGTAATCATAGCACTGTGCGAGGCCAAGGGGGCTTGATTGCCTTGAGCTCATGGTTTGAGACCGGCCTGAGCAAGAGTGAGACCTCCGTCTCTAAAAATAGCCAGGAGTTGTGGCAGGTGCCTATAGTCCCAGCTACTCAGGAGGCTGAGCAAGAGAATCACTTAAGCCCAAAAGTATAAGGTTGCTGTGAGCTGTGATGCCACAGCACTCTACCAAGGGCAACAAAATAAGACTCTTAAAAAAAAAAAAAAAAAGGAAAAAGAAAAGAAAAAAAGGCACAAAAAATATACTACGTGGGGTAGTGCCTGTGGCTCAAAGGAGTAGGGCGCCAGCCCCATATGCCGGCGGTGGCGGGTTCAAACCCAGCCCCGGCCAAAAACTGCAAAAAAAAAAAAAAAAAAGTATGTGATATGCTCACTTTATGCATTTATATAAATGACATGTGTGTAAAATTTTATACAGTAAATATATTTTAAAGGAAGAAAGGAGGGAATGAAGAAAAGAGAGGATTGAAAGAACTTCTCTTCCAATAAATGATAGGGCACAGGTAGTTGAGGCGTTTTATTTCATTTGTGTGTTAGTTTATTTAAATTAGACCCTTACTTGAGACCATTTCAATAAATTTCAGATAATTTTTTAGTTTTTACACAACCAAACGTAAAATAGAATCTTTAATCTGATCTTGGATTTAGGAAAAATTATTTAAGCATAAAGACAACAAAAGAATCAATAAAGAAAAATTGATAACTTTAACCCTAAAACTAAAAACAACTAAAAACAAATAGATTTCAGGTGAAAGGCATCAGAGTAAGGCTGCATGACAAACCTTCTCTCCCCTAAAACCTGACAAAAATAGTGTGCATGTGTACGTACACGGGTCTCAAAAACTTACCAACAGCACAATGAAGGCATGCGACCCTGTGTCACAGATTCCAACAGATGGGGCTAAACGGAAGAAACAGAAGATGCTTTTTTTTCCATCTATTTTTTAATATTTGTTTTTCAAACAGAGTCTCACCCTGGCGATCCTGGGTAGAGTGCAGGGCATTATAGCTCACAGCAATCTCAAACTCCTGGGTTCAAGCAATCCTTTTGCCTCCGCCTCCCAAGTAGCTGGAGCTACAGGTGCCACAGTAGCTGGCTTGTTTTTCTATTTTAAGTAGAGACAAGGTCTCGCTCTTGCTCGGGCTGTTCTTAAACTCCTGAGCTCAGGTGATCCTCTCCCCTTGACCTCCCTGTGCCTGGCCTAGAAACAGAAGATCCTTGACCAATGTGCCTCACAAGGAGCAGCACAGGACAGGAAAGTCACATCCACAAATTGGGTAGCATCCACCCCGTGAGAGAAGTCAAGGAGTGGAGAACAGTTCGAAAAACTCTGAGCTGAGTCGTTACTTCCACCACCAGACTGCGGCAGAGACGGGAAGAGCTTGGGGTCTTCTAGTCTGGGAGGAAAAAGAAACACAGGACGAACCATCTCAACCAGTTAGAGCTGTTGTTAGCTAAGAGTGAGCTGTTCTGCGTTGAAGGGACATGGATGAGTGTGTAAAACGGCAGTATGCTGCATCAGTGATGAGCAGGCAGGCACTGACAAAAATAGCTAAAGTAGGGACGAGGACCCTGCAGAAGGGTCATATCTAACAACCAAAGTCACAGGGAGAGACTAGGATGCAAGTGGAGTTCCGCCAATGGAGCAGGAGATTAATTCTGTGCCCTGGCAATGGCTTTCTTCCCCATATTAATGGTTCCATGATGGGAAAAGACGTGTGCAGGGAGAGGAAGTGATAATTAGAGGCAGGGCAACGTGTGATGTGGGGAAGGTCAGGAAACCAGAGTGACACGGTGGACAAGGCATCAGATTAGGGACACGAGCCTCAGAGTTCTAGAACGTCTAGCACCCTGCAGACACACGGACTCCCCTGCTGGCTGTGTGACACGGCCAGGGTGAGGAAGAAGGCGTTGGCGAGTCCAAGTTATCTTGTCTTTTCTACCTAGTCCCACTTGAAAATATCGGGCTCTCTCTCCCATCTTCAGTCAGGGCAAGCAGGGGCTAGGCCAATACATCTGTCAGAAAGAGAGCTGGGTTTGCAAGAGGCATAATCCAGGAATTATAGCTGTTTAATTACAACACTTGTGATGTTCACATTAGAAGACTTCAAATAGACCTAACACTCTGGAGAAAAGACAAATGTCAGTGTTATACTTTGCATATTATTTGATGCTCTATGAAAGCCCAGTCTTGCTTGCCCCGTTTCTGAAAAAAATAAGCCTTTTAAAAGAATTACACAGACTCCCCAACAACTGTTAGAATATTGCCCAATGACAGTGTCCTGCAGAGCAGAATCAAACACAATGTGCAGCCTACTCTGCTGGGTAAAAAGAGGCCTTTACACTGAGAGGCAGCACAGCTCTTCACTCTGGTGGCTTCTGTGACTTGGTTGGGGTCACTGTGGCACCTTTCAGGACACTTTCCCTGACCTCTGTTGGGGTTCTGGTCCATCCAGAGAGGCGAGGCTGACTGGAAGAAGAACCCATCTGTAAATCATCCCTGGCAGAGAACAGAAACTTAACAGAACTGAAAACAAAATGGCATAGCAATGCAACATCACCCTGGGTAGGGGGCAGGGAGAAGACTGCCCGGAGCTCCGGATGAAGTTTCAGGACAGATGTCCACTGTGAACCATTTGTGTGGCCCCAACATCCTCAGGACCCTTTACTTGTAGCCCTAGTGACTGGGAGGCAAGTGAGTAGATGCAGGAGACGTGAACAACAAAAGTGACTGTCCTCAACAGAAGCAGAGGCCCCAGGACTCCACGGTCAAGTAGGGGACAGACCTAAAACCCAAAGGTATCACCCCTCCGCCCCGCGAGAGAATGCTTCCTGCAGACATGGAGTGAACTCCATACAGAACCTTTAACCAAGGGGGACAAGGCCACGACAGGCTTTCCCATCCTGTCACCTGCCTTCATGTGCCCGGGCTTCAGGGTGGCCTTCAAAGGCCATGCAAGCAGGTCTCAGGTGGCAGAAAGACAAAGGAAATAATTCACACACACACGTGGGGCGTGGTGGAGCCAAACCTTTACTTGCACGGTTGGAACTTGACAGATAATACCCAAAATGGACAGATCAAGAAATAGCCGTGTTTGTTATTGAGACACATATGTAAACAAGAACAGAAAGAGGCACAGTTGCTTCTGGAGATAAGAACCCTGGAAGAAGAGTAGCTCTCAGGAAACTGCTATTTTTCACAATCTTTTTAGTATTATTTGACATTTTAAACTAAACATATTTCTTTGATAAAGATTCAAATAGCACCAGGAGCAGTGGTTCACATCTGTAATCCTAGCACTCTGGGAGGCTGAGGCAGGTGGATTGCTTGAGCTCAGGAATTGGAGGCCAGCCTGAGAGCAAAGCAAGACTCCATCTCCACAAACAGAAAAACTAGCCAGGCATTGTGGCAGGTGCGTCTAGTCCCAGCTACTCAGGAGGCTGAAACAAGAGGATCACTTGAGCCCAAGACTTTGATGTTGCTGTGAGCTATGATGCTACAGCACTCTACCCAGGGCAATAGAGTGAGACTCTGGATAAAAAAGAAAAAAAAAAATGAAATTGCCTTTTAAGAAATACCATGTGGGTCATATGCAACATGTTTCCGGCTCAGAGGCAGCCTGTGGGCAGTTGCCAGTTTTCAACCAGAAGCACCAGGCCTCTGGAGGGAGACAGTAGGCAAATGGGCACAAAAACCTCCTGAGAAGTGGGAGACCAGGATGCCATGTGTTTCCTCTCAGGGCGCAGGCAGTGCAGCACGAGGTTAAATTCACAGACAGTAGAGTCAGACCACAAGGTTCCAGCCCTAGACCTGTGCCCTTGGACAAGCTGCTCAGCCTGTCTGTGCTTTCATTTTTCTCATGCAAAGTGTGACACACACGCTATGTACTATAGGTAGATAAGCTAATGACATTAACATTATATTAAGGCTCAGTGTCATTAAGCTGTCTCAACACCAGTCAGCTGGCAAAAGATTCAAGGAGTTTCTAATGGGAAATTCACTAGTAGGTGAGTGGAAACTCAGGCTGATGCCCTGGGTGCAATCCCCAGGTTTGCTTGGTCACCCTACCTGTTTGATGCTGGAAGTCACTCCTGACCTGAGCTCTGGACTGTGGGCATGCCTGGTGAGAAAGGGGTTATGTATAAGAAACACTTAAAGTACCTCTCAATGAAACCTGAAAATTTAGTGCCCAGCATACAATTCACTTTGGTTTTCAATGGTCTCTGGAAGGGCAGCAAAAGCAGAAATGGCAGGAGAATCCAGCTTCCTGGTTCCATTTTACATTTATCTCTTTGGCTGCATTGTAATCAGGACCAACACCCAGACTTAAGTAAGCCTCTAATTCATGAACCTATCCGGGAAGAGACCAGACCCTGGGAGAGAAAGAAGGGAAAGACCTTCCCAGGATAGGAGAGAGAGGAGATGTTGAACTGTTTAATTTAAAAACTAAAGAGAGGCCAGGCACAGTGGTTTACACCTATAATTCTAACACTCTGGGACGCTGAGGCAGGAATGCTATCACTCAGGAGTTTCAGTTCAAGAGTTTGAGACCAGCCTAAGCAAAGACAGATTCCATGTCTACAAATAGGAAAACTAACTGGGTGTTTTGTGGGCACCTGTAGTTCCAGCTACCAGGGAGACCGAGGCAACAGGATCACCAAACCCAGGCGTTAGAGGTTGCTGTGCGCTGTGATGCCACGGCACTCTACCCAGGGTGAGTGAGTGAAACTCTGTCAATTAAATAAATAAATAAGCAAATAATGGAAAAATAAAATAAACATTAAGGAGAATTTTTGAATTTGTAAGTAAAGCTAATGAAGGACAAATGGTTGCGCACACAACCATATATATAATATCTGTGTGTGTGTGTGTGTGTGTGTGTGTGTGTGTGTGTGTGTGTGTGTAGAGAGAGAGAGAGAGAGACAGCCAAAGAAAGTGAGAGTGAGAAAGGAAAAGAGGAAAGCAAGGAAGAGGAGAGAGGAAAAGACCCTCTGGGGCCAGGTACAGTAGCTCATGCCTATAATCCTAACCCTGTGGGAGGCCAAAGTGGGAGGATCACACAGGCCAGGAGTTTCAAACCAGCCTCAGCAAGAGCTCCACCCATCCTTACAAAAACTTAGAAACAATAGCCAGGATAGCAGCCAGGCATGGTGGTACATGCCTGAGTCCTGGCTACTTGGGAGACTGAGGCAGGAGGATCATTTGAGCTCAGAAGTTTGAGGCTGCAGTGAGCTATGATGATGCCACTGCACTGTAGTGAAGATTTCAAAGAAAAGAAAAGAACAGGTTAGAGCACAGAAATGGTACTCAGAATTTGAGACCCTCTTCCTCAAATATAAACAGCCCCACCCCAACATTCTTCTGCCTAAACATCTAGAAACAAGGCAGTACCTTAAAAAGCTATCCACTGCATGGGTAGAAAGTGCTAATCATCAGGAAACTACTTTGTGGCAGCCTCGGGGGTGCTCCTTGCTGCTGTCCAGCTGCAGGCAGAGTGAGCGCCCAAGAGCCCAGATGCAGCCTTGGCATTGGCACCACAGCCAGGCTTCCTGCAACTGCTCCCAGCAGTGGCTGGATTGGCCCAAACTCTAAAGCAGACACCAAAGTTAGAGGACCCCCAGGACTCCGGGGGAAGCTTTCTAGATTGCTAGGATGGAAAAGGCTGCCACCCAGTCTCTCCTAACTCTCTCCAGCACCTGGCTGGAACCAACTAGGGCCTGGGAGCTTTTTGCCTTGCTGGGCTTCTTCCCTTCCCTACATTCCTTCACAGTAACCTTCCTGTAATAAGACCCTCACGTGTCTAATCTCATCGTGGGATCTGTTTCTGAGATCATCCGGACTAGCACTTACATGAACTAAGACAAAATGTTTTCATTTTCACCTGGTTCCAGTCCTATCTGCAGGGATCGCTGCAAAAGTTGACTCTACTGTGGGTCCAACTGTTCTATGTGTGCACATGTGTGTGTAAATGTGTCTGTATGTGTGTACTGGTGGGGTTGGGGTGAAGGGAATGGCAGGAGAGGTAAAATTTGATTAAGAAAGGGTAAGAAGACAGAACCACTGAAACTGACAGCTTCCTATAAAATACAAACACTAAACTTGGTGGAAAGAAAGTCCAAGTAGACAAAGGAAGCATAGAAGATATTGAAAGGTTAGTCAAGGATATTCATAGGCTCAGGCAACCTTCAGGGAATAGATAATTCCAATATTGTTTGAATTGTCGCAGAGCATAATAAAGCGTGGAAAGTTGCCCAACTCACTCTGATCGGTTGGGGGAACTTAGATATCAAACTGCACAAAAATTGCACTCACCCTTTACACACACAGACACACACAGGCACAGAAAACCAGAGACCAGGATCAGGTGTAGCAACCATAATAATGACAACTAACATCTATTGAGTCTTTACCATGTCCCAGGGATTGTTCTATACCTCACCCCAATAACGGGATGGTCAGGATCTCTTACTATTATCCTTCTTTTATAAAGGAGATGCTAAAATACAGAGAGATGAAGTAACTTGCCCAAGGTCACCCTATAAGTAAGCAGTGAGATTGGGGAAAATACAGATAAAAAATCTTCAGAAAAATATTGATGAACTAAATCTATGATTTATGAAAAAATCATGACCACATATAAGACTTTTCCTAGGAATGCAAGGCTGCATCAAAAAAGAAAATAGGAAATTTATTTATAGATGTCACAAATAAAGAAAATAACACAGGAAAAATCCAAAAATGAAAATCATTATTAATAGCTGTGATGGACTGCATGTGTGTTCCCCCCAAAATTCATATGTTGAAATAGTATCCCCAGTGTGATACAATTTGGAGGTGAGGTCCTTGGGAGATAATCAGGTCATAAGGTTGGAATTTCATGAATGGGATTAGTACACTTTTAAGAAGCCAAAAAGCTAGCTGGCACAGAGCCATCGCCAGAGCCTGACCATGCCGGCATCATCATTTCAGACTTACAGCCTATAGAACTGTGAAAAATAAATTCCTATTGTTTATGAACCACTCAGTACTTTCTTACAGCCGCCTAATTGGACTAAGACAGTAGCCAAGAAACCAACGGTGTCATCATGCTTAATAGTGAGCTGAGAATATTTCCTAAGCCGGACGCAGTGGCTCACGCATGTAATCCTAGCACTCTGGAGGGTCTGAGGCAGGAGGATCCCTGGAGCTCAGGAGTACAAGACCAGCCTGAGCAATGAGTAAGACCTCGTCTCAACATAAAAAAAAAAAATGTAGCCAGGTGTTGTGGCAGGCTCCTATAGTCCCAGCTACTTGGGAGGCTGAGGCAGGAGAATCACTTGAACCCAGGAGTTTGAGGTTGCTGTAAGCTGAACTGACATCACAGCCCTCTAGCCTGGGCCAGCATAACAAAAGTGAAAGATTTAAGAAATCTAAATACTGGGAAGAAGTGGGGACAAAAGTCATTAATTGCAAACAACATAACTTTTTAAGAGATAAATTGAGATTCAGTAAAAGAAAGAAAAAGAGGGGAAATGGATGGATAGATATTAGAACAGGAACACAGTTGGGTGGTCAGATGTAAGATCATATACAATCTAGAGCTTCATCAAGACCAGACTCAACTTAATGCTGAAATCCTAAGGTCATCAAACTGCTATGTCCACTGTCAACTTTACTGGTTAATATTGGTTAACATTGTTCTACAATGACAGGTTGATACAATGAGAAATAAGAATGAAGTGAAAGGTATAAAAATAAGAAGTAAATAAACATCACTTGGATATGATATGATAGCATGTCAAGAATACCCAAGAGAATCAACTGAACAACTATTACAGACAACAAGACAAAAAAAAAGGGTTGCTGGATACAAAATAACATTTAAAAATCCATGCCTTTTAAATATAAAAACAACCAGCTAAATATATAAAGAAAGCAAAAAAATCCCCTGTTAAAATAGTACCCAAAACATTTAAAAAACTTTTAATAATCATATTAAAAGTGCAAGATCTATATGAAGAAAATGTTTCAATAATATTGAGGAACATCAAAGAAGATTTAAATAAATGGAAGAAAACATACTTTGTTCCTACAGGAATATGCAATATTAATTAGATGTCAACTCTATATCAAAGTTATCTATGAAGTGTAAAGAATTTCTCTCCTCCCAGCTCCCCCCCAAATCAGGATTTCTTGAGAACTACAGAAGCTGATTCTCAAGAAAGTTGTATGAAAAAAAATGTAGAAATAACCAGAAAGAAATGTTTAAGTGAAGAATAATAATAATTTTAAAAAAGAATTAGATGGTACATTTCCAGATGTTAAAATATTTTATAAAGTTACACAAATAGTTTCTTCTACAGCATAAACACATCAGTGAAGCACACTAAAAAGTTAAGAAATAGTCTCAAGTATACACAGGAATTTAATATACGATAAAGGTTGAATTTTAAACAAGTGAGGGAAATATGTATTTAATAAATAGTATTGGCACAATAGGATGGCCATCCAGAGAAACAAGTAAGAACAGTACCTTATTTCTTCATCATATAAATCCCAGGGGGATCAAAGCTTGCGGTGCAAATGTAAAATTACAAAAGTAACAGAATGATAGAATAAAATTTGGGAGAAATTTGTTAGAGGGGGGTTGTTTTTAATTTTAGACAAAAAAAAAAAAAGCCTTCTTAAGCAAGGCACAAAAACTAGAAACCATTAAAAAAAAAAAGAAGAAGAAGAATCTGCTGCCTACCTAAAAAAATTAAAACTCTGCCCAGCAAAACCACAATACAGTCAAAAGATGAAAGAGAAAATGGTAGATAATAAGCTTATATCTCAGTACATAAACAGCTCTTAAAATTTATCAAGAAAAAAAAACCAACAAAGTGAAATGGCTCATACCTGTAATCCTAGCACTCTGGGAGGCTGAGGCAGGAGGATTTCTGGAAGTCAGAAGTTCAAGACCAGCCTGAGCAAGAGTGAGATACTTTCTACTAAAAAGAAAAAAATGAACTTGGAGGTATGGCAGGCACTTGTAGTCCCAACTACTCAGGAAACTGAAGCGGGAGGATTACTTGAACCCAGGAGTTTGGGTTTCTGTGAGGTAGGTTACTCTGGCTTGGGCAACAGAGTGAGATTCTGTTGGAAAGGGAAGGGAAGAGAAGAAGAAAGGAAGGAAAGAAAGAGAAAATAAAGAAGGAAAGAAAGAAGGAAGGAAGGAAAGAAAGAGAAAATAAAGAAGGAAAGAAAGAAGGAAGGAAAGAAAGAGAAAATAAAGAAGGAAAGAAAGAAGGAAGAAAGGAAAGAAAGGAAGAAGAAAGAAAGAAAGGGAAGGGAAGGGGAAGGGAGGGAGGGAAGAAAGGAAGGAAGAAAAAAGGAAGGAAAGAAAGAAGGAAGGAAGGAAAGAAAGGAAAAAGAAAAGAAAGAAGGAAAGAAGGAAGGAAGGGGAGAGAGAGAGAGACACATAAAGAGAGAAAGCTACCTCCTGTGGCTCAGCGGGTAGGGTGCCAGCCCCATATATGGAGGGTGGCGGGTTCAAACCTGATCCCGGCCAAACTGCAACAAAAAAATAGCCAGGCATTGTGGTGGGCACCTGTAGTCCCAGCTACTCAGGAGGCTGAGGCAAAAGAATTGCCTAAGCCCAGGAGTTAGAGGTTGCTGTGAGCAGTGATGCCACAGCGCTCTATTGAGGGTGACAAGGTAAGACTCTGTTTCTACAAAAAAAAAAAAAAAAAGAAGAAGGAAGAAAGAAGAGAGAAAGAAGAAAGAGAAGACGGAAGGAAGGAAGGGGGGGAGGGAGGGAGGAAAAGAAAAGGAAAAACTCACAAGCTAGTTGCTCCTGTAATCAAGATACTGTGGACACTGAGGCAGAAAGATTGTTGGAGCCCTGAAGCTCAGGAGTTTGAGACCAACCTGGACAACACAGCAAGACTCTATCTCATTTAAAAGAAAAAGGAACAGAAACAAGAAAAAAGAAAAGACCAACAACAAAATTAAAAAAAAAAAAAAAAATTAACCATGGACATTAACAGATACTTCACAAGAAAAGGAATACAAATAAGTTTTAAATATGTAAAAAGAATTAAAAATGTAAATTAGGAGAAATTATTTCTTACATGAGCAAAAATTATAAAGACTGATAAGATCCATTGCTGTGAGGGCACACAGAAATGGGCATATTTGGCAGCACCCATAGCTCAGTGGGTAGGGCGCTGGCCACACACAGTGGGGCTGGTGGGTTCGAACCCAGCCAGGGCCAGCTAAACAACAATGACAACTTCAACAAAAAAATAGCCAGGCATTGTGGTCAGCGCCTGTAGTCCCAGCTACTTGGGAGGCTAAGGCAAGAAAATCACTTAAGCCCAAGAGTTGGAAGTTGCTGTGAACTGTGATGCCATTGCACTCTACCAAGGGTGACATAATGAGACTCTGTCTCAAAAAAAAAAAAAGAAAGAAAGAAAAGAAAGAAAGAAATGGGCATATGTAAATATTAATGATTGGTGTATAAATCAAAAGAGCATTTTTGGAAAGTTAAAGGTTTCAATATGTGCAGCCTTTGCCCTACACGTTCCACTTCTATGAATTTACCCTTTTGCCACTTGTGCCTTCATACTACGGAACGCTGTACAACTATAAAAACGTGAGATGACTATATTATTTACATGAAAAATCAAAATCATAGAGCAATTATAAAATCATTTATTTACATTAAAAATAAGACTTTTCAAACTCAAATGCATGCAAATTCATATGTGGTGTGATGCCTAGGAAAACATCAGGAAGGATATCCAGGAGGCTGTTAATTCTGTTGAAAGTGGTGGGAGAGAATTATGAAAGGGGTGTTTGCCTTTTTTCTCCCTAAATTTATAGTTATTGTGTAATGAGTATATATTTTTAATATTTGTGAATTTTTAACCCAGTAAATTTCCACTTGTATAAAACCATCCTAGGAAACAATCTGAAAATATTGAAAGACTTTATGCATGAGGAATTTTATAAAAGTATGATTTTAGGTGGCACCTGTGCCTCAGTGGAGTAGGGCGCCAGCCCCATATGACAGAGTTGGTGGGTTCAAACCCAGCCCCAGCCAAAAAAAATACTGCAAAAAAAAAAAAATCCATGGACAAATACTTCCAAAAATATGCAATCTGACTAATTACTTAAAACTCACCCTTCATTTACATAGTGCTCTATAGATTTCATGAAGGAAAAGCATTATTTGTAGGCTGCCCATGGAAGATTTTCTAATCAAGCAATCCTTAAATTTATAGCATCAAGAACATTTGAAAAAATAGGAGAAAGTGTGGCATGGATCATGTAAAATTCTAGATAATCTAAGAATGCATTTAAAATAATGAATTTAACCTTCTACTAGAATTAAATATTTTTCCCTGTAATCAGTAGCCAAACTAATTAAGCTGAATTTTCTTTTTCATGCCTTCTCTGCTAGAGCTGTAGAAGGGAAAAACATTATCTATCCAAAAGGTTAACCATAAGAGGGAGATTCATGAAAATAGCCGTAATAATTCACAGACCAGATAATGAGTCCTTGATTACTGTGGCTGGCTATAATGCCACCAACGCTTTTAAAACGAATTCCTAACTGTCCTACATGCTTTAATGCTGTATCTCAGTTTAGAAGAGTACCAAATTGCTTCCACAAATCACCATTTTCCAGAGATGTTAGCTTTAACACTATAAGCAACATGAATATGACGGAGCATAAAACAGGAGTTTTAACGCATAACTCTAGAAGAGTTTTTAAATATTAAATTTAATTACAGGGCCCTGGAGTCTTATCTTTGAAAAGTGACTTTGCCTTAAAGAGCCCTGGTTTATTTAGATAAACAATCAAAGTGTTTCTTAACCCCTAATCATAGACCAAAAAGAAAAAAAAAAAAAAAATGAAATCTGAGAAATGAAAAAATAGTGGCAGGTCTTTCCAAATAAAAACAAAGCAGAAAATTTGAAGGCTCACATTATCTTGTCTCATTCTGGACCTGCCTCTACTATTTCCACAATGGATTATCTTAAGAATGAAGTGTAAGGGCAGCGCCTTTAGTGGGTAGGGTAAGCGGGTTCAAACCCGGCTCCAGCCAGCTAAAATGGCAGTGACCACTGCAACAAAAAATAGCCAGGCGTTGTGGCGGGCGCCTGTAGTCCCAGCTACTCGGGAGGCTGAGGCAAGAGAATCACTTAAGCCCAAGAGTTAGAGGTTGCTGTGAACTGTGATACTATGGCACTCAACTGAGGGAGACAGAGTGAGACTCTGTCTCAAAAAAAAAAAAAAAAAAGAAGAATGAAGTGTAAATGTGCAATTACATTTTTTTCTAAATTATGTCTTTTCTAATTACATTGTTAAACCTTGAACTAGGAGTAGTGCCTGGTTCTGTCTGCCCATAGACACAGTCAATAAATCATATAGTGAAATAGACAAGTGTGGTAACCACTCTTATTTGGTATATTGTTCTTTGGGTATATTCATCCTGAACTTGTTCACCACCAGTTGGCTTGGAGATTCGGATTCCCATCCCTTGCCTAAGTTGCCTGAACTTGTGGTCCTTGATTAGGGAACCTGAAATGCTGATCTAAGTCACTGCTTTCATTGGCAAAGGATGAGGGCAGTGATTTAGGAATTATTCTCAGACCCAATGACTTATACTGAGAGAAGAGATCATAGTTTGACATTGCTAATAAACTCTTTTTACTGACTATAAACTATCTACAGCTAACGTTTCTGCAAGACTCCCAAAGCTTTTAAGATACCAGAATATTGTGTATATTTAAAACAAACTCTCTTCTGATCAAAAATACAATTTGAGTAAATGGAAAGAAATGTAATTCAAAACAAGCTGCCATTTTTAATCTATTAAACTGGCAAAGACTAAAAAGAGGATACTATGCATTTGAGGGGGAAGGAATGTGGAATCCTACACTCTCAGATACACTGTTGGTGGGAGAGTTAATTAGGAGAAAATATCTGGATGGCAATTCGGAAATATGAAACAAATGTCTTTAAAAAATGCATACCTTTTGATGAGAAATTTCTATTGATTGGAATGTATTTCAAGGAAATAACTAAGAAGCGTGCAAAGATTTAGCTATAAAGATAATCATTCAAGTATTGACTTTAATAGTAAAATACTGAGCGAAAAATCTAAATATGTATAATAATGGAGAAATGGATAATTAATTTGGACATTTCCATTCCTTGTAAATCTATTGGGCTATTAAGAATATTTATCCCCATGGAATGCTATCTGTAATAAATGTTAATATAAAAAATAAGTTATGGCTCAGTGCCTGTAGCATACATAGCATAGGCGCTACGGCACCAGCCACATACACCCAGGCTGGCAGGTTCGAACCCAGCCTGTGCCAGCTAAACAACAATGACAACTGCAACAAAAAAATAGCCATTGTGACAGGCACCTGTAGTCCCTGCTACTTGAGAGGCTGAGGTAAGAAAACTGCTTGATCGCAAGTGTTTGAGGTTGATGTGAGCTGTGACGTCACAGCACTCTACTGAGGATGACATAAAAAAATAGGTTACTGAATTTATGTAAATCTCTTTCTATATAGTATATTTGCATTCACATACATAGAAAATGGAGTAAAATTATATATTTCCAGATGTTAATAGTATTAATATCTTTAGTAGAAAATTGTTATTTTCTGATATTTTTACATTTAAGTATAAATTAACTGCCTCTTACAGGACCTTTGAAATAACCCTTTAAAAGGCTAAAATAAAGGGGGAAAGTGTTAATGAGTTAAATCCATAAAGTTTGATCTCAAACTTTCTACTTTTCCTTTTTTTTTTTTTAGAGACAGTGTCTCACTTTGTTGCCCTCAGTGGAGTGCTGTGGCATCACAACTCACAACAACCTCCAACTCTTGGGCTTAGGCTATTCTCTTGCCTCAGCCTCCCGAGCTGAGACTACAGGTGCCCACCACAATGCCCAGCTATTTTTTTGTTGTAGTTTAGCTGGGGCCGGGTTGGAACCTGCCACCCTCGGTATATGGGGCCAGTGCCTTACTCACTGAGTCACAAGTGCCGCCCCAAACTTTCCACTTTGAAAGCACATAAATAAGAGCAATATATTTAATATAAAAAAAGTAAGCCTCTGAACATTTTTTAAATCAGGAAATTAAATGATGACAAGTTGAAATGATAGCCAGAATTTTAACAAAAGGGTTAATAATAGCTTTAAATATGAAAGATCCTATAATCCCAGCACTCTAGGAGGCAGAAGCAGGTGAATTGCTTGAGCTCAGGAGTTTGAGATCAGTCTGAGCAGAGTGAGACCCTGTCTCTACTAAAAATAGAAAAACTAGTCATGGGTGGTGGTAGGCACCTATAGTCCCAGCTACTTGGGAGGCTGAGGCAACAGGATTGCTTCAGCCCAGGAGTTTGAGGTTGCTATGAGCTATGATGATGCCACTGCACTCTACAGAGTGAGACTCTTATCTCAAAAAAAAAAGAAAAAAAAAAAAAGTGTGAAAGAGTTCTCATAAGTCAATGATAAAAATGTCAGTATCCCATTTAAAAGAAAAAGTGAAAAATAAGAACAGGCCACTGTTAACCTGTGTTACATTTTTACAGATGTTGACAGGTGCTCCTTTGGGCACACAGATGGAGGGAAACACAGCTGGATTTCAGTCCTAAAGTCTCCCCAGCCCCCAGTCAAGTTTCCTCCTTCAGGACATTAACAACACAACCCATATTCATAAATAGTAGCCAGGATAAGAGCAAGAGCTTCACCAAAAAAGAAATACAAATTGCCATCAAAATCTGAGAAAATGTTTAATATTTTTAATTACCAAATTGCAAATAAAAATATACCCCCTTTTTACCCTTTAAATAGACAAAAACAATGTAATTCTCATTTACTGCTAAGACGACTTCAGACAATCGCCCTCAGACACTGTCCAGAGAACATGAACTGTTTCACTCTTTCTAGAAGTCATTTTCAAATTATGTAACAAGGACTAAAAATATTTGTCTTTTGTTCTTATAATTCCAGAAAGCTATTCTAAAGTAATAACCAGGGGTGCAAAGATTTATAAATATAATTTATTGTAATGAACGTCAAAACATCCAAATATTAAAATAGGAGATGGCAGATTTCGTGTTTAAATGCTGTGTAGGAGAATACTTAAAGGGCTGATAAAATACCAAATACATAGCATTAAGTGGAAAACGCAGAGGAGCACGAATGATGTAAAAAGGAAGAATCACAATTTGCAGACTTTTTAAAAACCACAGTCTACTATGCGTGCACATATTATAAATAAACTGTAAGAAAATAAGTGCTAATGAAGTATTAGTATTATGAGTGATTTTTCTTCTGTGTACTTTTCTCCTGGTTACAATTTTTTCCTCAGTAGCATATATTATTTTCATAATCAGAAAAAAAAGAGTCCCTAAGAAATGCATCTTTAAAAATAAAAGATGTGCAAAGGCAAAACTGTATCATAAAACAGCTACAATAAAAGTCAGGCTGAGCCATAGCATAAAAGCTGCCGAGGCAGGAAATGTTTCAAAACAGTGATTTGTAAAATAAACCACCAAATACTCTGTGGAATAAAAATTTCAGTGTCATAAAAGTATTTTCAACTTCTTCTATACTATAGAAATATTTGGTACAGTGAGGACAACAACAAAATCCAATTAGCCCTGGAATTGTGTTTAATTTTGTGTATGTGGCCAAGCATGGTGGGTACTCTGCGTTGGAAAAACTTTGAACTTGGAACTGCACCACACAGGTATGTCACTGTTTAGGGAAGGATGGGAAAGGCAAAAAAGCATAAAGACACAACTGCTACACCGGTTCAGTCCAACTTCAGGAGCGTAGAAACCAAATTGTGTCCTGAGATTTGTGGGCAAACTCACAAAGCAGATTTGTGTTTTCTGTGTGGCTGAATATAATGCAAATCACAAAGATAAACACAGCATAAAAGGCCAAACCATGAAGCCCTTCCCTCAACCCTCCCACAATCTCTGTAAGGATGTGGGTCTTTAGATTCTTAAAATCCAAAGAAGACAGCAATTTTTTGAAAATATAAGATAGAGCATTTGAAATTTGATGAATTTTTGTATAATATGAAGAAAGCATATTCTTCATATATGGGAGGGGAGGGCCGGGTAGGAGTGAGAGAGAAGGGGGCAATTGCCTCTTTTGAACACAAAATCACAGCACATACCTACTAGTTCCTGCTTCACAAACTTTTGATTCCCACAGCCACACATTGTTTTTGTGTTGCTCATAATTTACAAAAGTTCATTACCACTTTTTTCTCTAGCCTTTTTTTTTTTTTTTTTTAACTGACATAATTTTGGCAACTTCAGGGACTCTGTGAGGCCAATTTCCCCCAGCAAGTTCAGGTACTTTTTGTTCCCTGCAGTGGATGCTCCTTGGATAGATCGATAAGCAAATAAGTTCGCAGTTTGTGACAAAGCCTCCTTTAAAGACGCCTGCAGTGAATCCTATGATGCAATCTCATACAGCTTTACTAACAGACTCAAGCCGGGCTGGCATGGTCTATGTACCAGCTTGCAGGAGCAGTTAAATGAGTCACATGGTCATCTCCTCAGGGAGAAGCAAGCCTGTTTCTGGAAAAAATAAATTATTATTTAATAAAATGATAAAAGCTCAACCTTGCCTACAACTACTTTTTGTTTTTAAAGGAAATCATATTACAGGCTCTCCCTATTCCTCCGAAAGATTAAGAGAGTTGGACCCAACCCAGATCTCTCCCCAGACATTCGGGTAGGGTCTGAGACAGTATGGCAGGCAGCCTCATCTCCGGAGAATTTGCTTCAAGGAAAACTATGTGGGCACATGCAGCCCCCAGAGTGGAATAAATGAAGTTTTCTCTCATTCTTAGTCATTCTTCAGCTTCAAATTATACAAATGTTATACAAATGCACACAACACCTACTTGTGCTATTTTAAAAAATAATTAGATTTAATAATTAGACTTAATATGTACCCAAACCCGAAGGGCAGGGCTGTTGAGACACAAGGGAACAGATCTACAGGTTAGTGAGGAACAGTGCAGGTGTTACCCGTGGCATGCCCGTGTGAAGGGCAGTGCCCAGGGATGGGACAGAAAGGAGAGGAGAAGGGACAGAAAGAGGAGGGAAAGGGACAGAAAGGGGAGGAGCAGGGTCAGAAAGGAGAGGGGCGGGGACTTCTGCAGGGACCCAGTCACTTCCACCTCAAACAAGCAGGCAGCAGGCTTTTCCACTTTCTATGACAATGTGTGTGTTATTTTTAAATGTCTCCATGGCAGAATAACTATTTTTAAAAGCAACCTTTAAAATTTCTCTTTAATTACAAAAGTGGCACACGCTCACTTCAGCAAACTAGGAAAACACAGAGAAGCGCAAATAAAGAGGCAAAGGACCTGTATTTTCTCAATGCAGAGAGCAAACCACTGTTAACTTTTTGTGATTTTTTAAAATGTATTTATTTTTTATTTCTATGCCTATAAACATTTTAATATAATACATCATCGACATTTTCTCCTGTCGTTAAATATGTTTCCATAATGTGATTTATGAGGCTTGCATAGTTTCCCATCAACTCACTGAACTGTGATTTACTAAACCAACACTTTAGAGCGAGGATTTGGAGTTGTTCGGATTTTTCACTTTTAAAACGAATGCTGCATTTAATATCCCTTAGGAAAAATCCCTAAAACTGGACCTCAGCTGTCAGTGAGTAGACCGTTTCAATCAGTTATGCTAAACTGCCTTCCAGAAAGTTTGTAATATTTATAATTCTCCAAAAATGTATGTTACCCAAACCCAGTTTTGTTAATCTTGGACAATTTGACAGGGAGACTTAGAACATCCCTGTTAACTGACCTGTATTTTTTGAATTATTAAAAATGCTGAATATTATCTTCTTTTTTTTTAGCCATTTGACCATCTTTCTATTGAGACATTTGTCCTTTTTAAAAATATTTTTAAA
This sequence comes from Loris lydekkerianus, assembly GCA_963574355.1. NCBI lineage: Eukaryota > Metazoa > Chordata > Mammalia > Primates > Lorisidae > Loris > Loris lydekkerianus. The sequence goes on along the minus strand of CAUYPK010037680.1, from coordinate 19,027 downwards.
AATAAGCAAGAGACATTTTTTTAAAGTAAATACCAAGACTCCCAAAGCTGCTAAAAAATTACGGTCTGCAGAGGAAACATGAATGTCTTGCAAACTAATCAAAAATCTTCCAACATGAGAACCTTCCAGGGGCTCCTCACTTCAGAGGAAATCAACTTCAGGGCTTTTTGAATTCTGTAACACAATAGGATACCAGAGAAGAAGCTTTTATTCTTGACTAAATGATCAGTTTACCCTGATGTGACATGATATAGGAGGTGTCCCAATGGTCACCCATAGTGTTGCCATACATGGGGAAAATGGAAAATGGTAGCTAAATGTACCTTATTTACAAAATGTTCATTAGGAAATTTTACAAAAATGTGGCCAAGACATAGAGAATATTTCGCAAATAGATTTGTAAAACTTGTGATGAACGCTTTGTACATAAAGGTACCTTTAGCTATCATTTCCCAATTCTCCCATGTCTGATAACTTTATGGGACATCTTTGGGACACTCCAGTATTACCTAATCCTTGAAGCGAAGCTGCTATTGTTATGTTATTTAATATGTTCTCTGAACACTTACTAAGCTACTGGCTGGACAATATTCTCTGACAGTGGGTGTCTGTGAATTATGTTTTATTAAAAGGAGTAGTAGGGAAAGGGAAGAGGAGGAGGAAAAGGGGGAAGGCAGTGGAGGGGAGGGAGAGGAGGACATCCCTTTCACCTATTTAAGGTTTCCAGCTTATTACATTTTATTCCACGTTCCACTCACCCAACAGTGCCTCCCTCTCACTGGATAAGCCTGTCTAGAGGAGACCACTTCCTGGACTCTCTGTGAAGTTCTCAGAGTCCCTGCCAATGCTTCTTATCTGATTTTCTTGTACCACTTTCCCCCAGCCCAGTGAGGCTGTGCAGGAGGCATCTATTTAAACTATTCATTTCACCACCTAGCTGCTCTTCTGAATTCCTTCTGCTTGCCACAAATCTCTTTCTTTGCCATCCTTCTCAGACTACCTTTGATGTTAGTAAAGGAGTGAGGAGATTCACGAAAAACAGCAGGTCCCACAGGCCTGGTACTGTCCTTGTCCTGCTAATGGTCACTGTCCCTTCTGGGAGCCACCACCAACCCAGACTCCTCTGCAAAGAGAAAATGAGGCTCACAAAATTTTGGAGCAGGTGATTATCCTCAGAGATCATTTAGTTCAACTCCATTTTACAGAGGAAAAATAATGAAAGAAGAATTCTCTGATCTTATGCTAATTATCTTATTGGCAATACAGGAAAGAGGTAAAAGCTACCTTTGTTCCTTGCTTCTTTGAAAAATTAGATCCAAGAAGTACAGAAGGCAGTTGTTATATGGGACTCACTGAACTGAGAACTCAAAACAATGATTTGTGGTGCGTGTGGGAAGAAAAGTCCATTTTTATCCACAGTAATAGTATCAGAATCTTAAACAGACATTTCATATGCTCATGTTCCTATTTTAAGAAGGAAACATGCAATGCCTTCCCTACTTTTGATCTCCCCCCCACCCACTGCCAAAAAAACCCCATGTTTTTTCAAACTAAATCAAAACTTCAGATTTACACCTCACACTTAACAATCACAACATGTAACACAGAACGAATATAAGACACTTTTTTCCTCAAACCTAATTTTTAGATCCAAATCCTAAACTTGCTTACTCACAATGCCCTGAATAATCGTTAAGGCTCGTTCTAGTCCTGGGATTTTAGGCTGCAAGTTAAAATCAAACCGAGTCTTCTTGGAGGCCAAACAGCCACAGACTCTTCCACAAAGGCCCTGCTTAGCAGCCCAAGGTCAGCCACTTACAGCCACTCACGCTTGTACTGAGAAAACACTGTCAACTCAACAGTTAGTTAAGCAGTTTCTTTCTGCAGTCTGGTCTTTTCCTTTCTCCATCCCTCTCCCATAGACTTCAGCATTCCCTCTCCTAAAATCCTGATCTAAATCCATGGGCTTTAAAACAGAAGAGGCTTTGGCTCCCAGAGTTTAGCTGCATGTGTATATTCAGAGTTTGAGAAGCAACAGCCTATCTTGCTTGCTTTCTTTTTCTGCTTTGGAGGGTATCAGCATTCACACTTGTAAAGGAAGCATTTCCTTGGTACTGAAAGTAAAGTGCTCCCTACAAAGTTCATTGCCATGCTCATTACAAAGTAAAATAAGGCACTACACCCGCCACAGGCGGCAATTGCTCGCCACAGAATGCCCATTCAAATGCACTAACAATCTCCCTCACCCACTGATTTTCAAAATATACATTGAAATCCCCTGAAACGTACCAGCTTTTCTAATGCTTTCCTTACAAAGTACTACCGCTAGTATTATATGTGGTAACTCAAAATGTGCAGGTTTTATAAATAATAATATTACTACTACTGTTGGCATTATATGTGGTAATTCAAAATGTGCAGGTTTTACAAATAATAATATTACTACTCATCAAAAACAGTTCTAACTCTCTTCCCAACATACTTGAGGGTGGAAATTAAGATTTCCAAAGAAATATTTTCTTACTTCTATCCCACTTAACCCATTATAATCCAGGACTTTTTACTATTTACCATTAAGAAACTTGCAGCATAAAATGTACGTTCCTGATAATGGAAAATTAAGTAAATAAAACTGATCGAGGAGCTTGAATTTATCTAAAGGATGAAAATACCCCAAGCAGATGGACAGGAAGGTGAATCTGAATTTTGGAGGCCTGAGTTTAAGACTGGGGAAGCTGTCTGAGGGACTCCCCGATATATGTTATTGTTACTAAGCAACTCTCTTGTCCTCCTGGGCCAAAGCAAAAATTCCTATTCAGCCTGTTGCTGCTCGCTAAGGAATTTTTCCTGAAACAAGACTGCCAAGCCAATAGCTATCCTGTTTCAGATTAGGCCAAGGTTTTATAATTGAGCAAGAGTCAATGACAACCTCTTGAAAAGAGAGAGGGTTTCAGCACCCCAAGGTGAACCTGAACAATCGTGAGTGCGTCAAACTAATTTAGCCTAAGGATTTTCTTATATTGAAAAGAACTTAAAACTTTTGCAATGTGAAACTAAGTCGGCATAAATTAGACAAGGTGACATCATCTTCTGTCATTGTCTTACCGCTTGGCCCAGGTAAGGAGGATGGCCTGCTGATGTAAATACCTAAAGAATATAGCAACAGTTACTAACTACAGAAACATCTAAAATCAGACTCACGTTTATCTCTACACCTGGAAGCTAATGCCTAAGATTGGAGTCACATTTACTTCTGTGCATAGAAGTGGTGTGTGTGTCAGTTCCACTAAGGAAGAAGAAAACAGGAAAGTGACATCAGAGAATCCACCAAGGAACAAAGGAAGTAAGGGAGGGGGAAAAAATGCTATTTAACCAAATTATTCATTTTTTAACCAGAAATGTACGCCTCTTTAGACCAAACTCATAAAGAAGAACTGAGCAGTTGCCTGAATTATCTAAGACTTTTTAAAAGTAAATTTAACAACCTAACATTTAAAAAAAATTATTTAAATTATCTGTACATTCTAAACAAATACTTTTGGGGGTAAATGGGTGCTGTTGTTGTTCAAGAGTTTTTATGTGTATTTGACTTATCTGGCTTCTTTTCAAAATTTTCCTTTTTACTTTACAGTCTAGTAGAAAGTGTTTGATACATCTCTTCATGGACTGCTATAGCACTTAATTCTAATCTTCCTTAAGTCAGGTAGCGCTGGGCCCTTCTGGGTGGCCTGGACTCTTCAGGTATTTTATTTTATTTTTTCATTTATTTGTTTTTTGAGACAGAGTCTAGCTTTTTTGCCCCAGTTGAATGCTGTTGCATCATAGCTCACAGCAACCTCAGACTCCTAGGCTCAAGTGAGTCTCTTCTGTAGGCACTTTAAAACAACCTCACCACAGGCCAACAGAAGGCCTAGTACCATCATATTAGTGTAATACTGAAAGCTACCAGGAGCCCTACAATTGAACAGCAATCATCACCCCATCAAATCATTTCCCCAGGGACCAGCATCAAATTAGAACTTTTTTTCTTTGACTTTGTACTACAAAATAGAATCTAAATTCAGTAAAATGACAGTTCCCACAAAAGTGAACACCAGCTCTCAGGTGAGTGAGATTCAGCCAGAAACTCCAGCCTGATCCCTGACATGCCTGACAGAGGTCCTTGTGGGTGACATCACTTCAAATCAGGTCTTTAGTCCTCTGGAAACATATAAACTGTCAAAGGGACGCCTTCTTTCAGAAGGTGCTGTTCAGGAAATCAATGAAAACAACATTGAGAGAAGGCCTAAGAATTCTTCTATCCAAATGAAAATTATTTTTGAAGCTATTCATCCAGAGGTAGCATAAGGGAAAATGAAAGCCCACAGTTTTCATTTTGCTTACACATTTAATATGCACCTGCAAAGTTGCGTATAACCTGCATTTATTAAGTAATGCTAAGTATTCACTGAAAGCAGCGTTCCTGATTTAACTCAATCATAAAGTATACCTGGGACATTGTTTAAATGTATATTCCCTGGGCCCTCTATAGAGAATCTGATTGAACACCTCCTCTCCATGTTGGGGTCCAGGGATTCATAGTTTTATCAAAAGCCTCAGGTGATATTTTATATATGTATTTTATTTTATTGAGAGAAACAGAGACAATGTCACTCTACTACCCAGGCTAGAGTGCCATGATGTCAGCCTAGCTCACAACAACCTCAAACTCCTGGGCTTAGGCCATCCTCCCACCTCAGCTTATCTAGTAGCTGGGACTATATATGCCCAATACAATACCTAGCTAATTTTTCTATTTTTAGCAGAGACTAGGTCTCATGCTTCCTGGGACTGGGTTCCAACAAGAGCTCAAGAAATCCTCCAGCCTCAGCCTCCCAGAGTGCTAGGATTACAGACATGAGCCATTGCACTCAGTCTAACCAAGGTTCCTCAAACTACAGCCTATGGGCCACATGAGGCAGTGTGATTGTATTTGTTCCTGTTTTGTTTTTTACTTCAAAATAAGATATGTGCAGTGTGCATAGGAATTTGTTCATAGTTTTTTGGGTTTTTTTTTAAACTATAGTCTGGCCCTCCAACGGTCTGGGGAACAGTGAACTGGCCCCCTGTTTAAAAAGTTTGAGGACCTCTGCTACTGTATTTTAAACTCAGATAAATTTGGGAAGCAATGATTTGATGGATTCCTATGGAGATTCCTACAAAAAGTGTATATATTATCTTCAGCTTTGTTTTTATCAATCTAGATTTTCACAGGATTGTCCGGCATTTTCTTCTTTTTCAGTTAGGTTAACTCTGCCTCTATGTCCGTTTACTTCACTGAAGATGGTTAACTAACCAAAGCACACTCTTTACAGTGTTCCTCATTCAGTCGACAAGCCCATGCTTTCTGTTGGATACAGTCTGCAGAAACTGAACAAGAGCAAGAGGAAGGCAGAAAAGATAAGTTTTCTCTCCTATGAAGCTAATGTTAAGGAGTAGAGATAGCTGCTGAAGGTGATAAGTCCAACTAAAAATTTTAGGGACGGGGGAGTGTCAAAGCAAATGCTATTTGTACTTCCTTGGTTCTAATTCCCAGGGATACTTTAGGACATATGTGTTTATTCATCTCTGAATTAAGGAGTGTGCAAGATTTAATCCACTGCAGGGAACGGAACACTGGACCCTAAGCATTAAACTGGTGATCGTGGGTATTGCCTAACAGGACTGATGGTATTTGTTAGTTCTTTATTTACTCACTAGGTATTACTACTTCTTGACTGTCAGGACCATTCACAAGTATAATTTGGTCGGTTTTGAGTATAACAATGTCTCGATTAGTAAGCAGAGAAGCGATTGGATAGTGTCATCATCTCTACCTCTGATTCACCCACACTGGGCTCCTTTCTGGTCCTAGAGCATGCTCAGTACATGCTCACCCCAAGCCCTTGCACTTACTCTTTCATCAACCTATGACAGTCTTAGACTCTTACACCAGGTCTCAGGTCTCCACTCAAAGGTCACCTCATTAGAAAAGCTGTCCCTGACCACCATCTACAAAATACTTTCCCATGACTCTCAATTCCTATAGCTTGCTTTGCTTTCCTTCACAGTACTTACTACCACCTAATCAAATATGTATTTCATGATTGGTTTGCTGTCTGTTTCCCTTACACACACCACTAAGATGTAAAAACCATGAAAGCAAGGACTATATTCTATGCACTAGTGAATCTTAATGCTAGGATCAATGCCCAGGGTAGTGGCATCCAAGACATGTTTATTAGGGGAAAAAATAGATATTTCCATTAGTTTAAGGAAGATATGACAAATTCTTGACTTTTGTAATCTTAAAAGCTATTTTATATAGCCAAATAGAAATGAACATATGGATTTAGAAAACTAAGGAATAGAGAATTTAATTAAAATGTATAGACAGGACATTTCTTGAAAAGATAGCCACATGAGATACCTATAACTTTTGCCATTTTCTGAAAAATGGCAGGACTCTTTAAGATACAACACAAAATGACTAAAAGTAATTATCCTAGGCAAAATGGGGGAGAAATAGGTATTTATTGTGACCTGTATTGTTAAAAAATAATAATAATAAAATATATATATACACACACACATACACATTTAGGCCCAGTGTAGTGGCTCACATCTGTAATCCTAGCACTCTGGGAGTCCAGGATAGGTGCATTGATTGAGCTCAGGAGCTGCAACCAGCCTGAGCAAGAGCAAGACCCTGTTGCTACTAAAAATAGAAAAAACTAGCCAGGTGTAATGTCTGGCACCTATAGTCCCAGCTACGCCAGAGACTGAGGCAAGAGGATGGCTTGAGCTCAGGAGTTTACGGTTGCTATGAACTAAGCTGACGCGGTGGTACTCTAGATAGAGCAATAGGGTGAGATTCTGTCTCAAAAAATAAAAAAACAAAAGAAAACCCAACTTTTTATAACTACTGTATCTTTTGTAACTTTTAGGGACTTACCAGATATTGCCTTAATTAAAATCATATCTGTTCATGTCTTACCTTCTACTATACCATATGGCCTTTGAGATCATGAACCATTTTATATACTTTTATATGTTCCCTATAATACCTATCTCAGTAGGTAATCAGAAAACATATTTACCTAATGAAAAACACGTGAGTATCAAAATCAATGATTACATATGTGTATTCTCTGAATGTATTTTATACATTTTTAAATAAAATAAGAGATTTTTAGTCTCTCATTGCCTTTCTTATACACATGCTGGTTGAAAAGATCATAAATCTTCATAAAATTTAAGACCCGTGAGTAGAGAATTTTTAAATATGTACAAAGACGAAATGTCCTAAAAATACTTTGTTGCAATTAGTGATAGCATCAACATTGCAGAACATAAAAGGCAGAACGTTTCAATCTGAAAAGTCCACACCATAAAAAAGATGACGTTCAGTCCTGACTTACTAGCAGGAAATATCTTCCTTGGCTATCCAAAAGATCACCTAAATCTCGGTGGGATTCTGGAATAATATCCAGGATGTACGCTTTAGTGAATTTTCAGAAAATACAGCCAGACCTCCTGGGGCGGATTCACCAGGAAGCTGTCAAAGCTGTACCTTCAGGGCCTCTCACTTGCTGCGGGTAAGAAGCCTCAGCACTCAGGCGCCCCTTTCCTAGGAGTCTCCACCCACGTGACACACACAATTGCATAAACTACAGGCCCACCCCTGCAGGGACTTCATTAGAATATTACCACTGAGAAAAAACTAGACTAGCATTTGCAAAAATTGATCTGAAAGTCATGTGTTGACTAAAAACATTTCTCAACAGTCCAAGTGGGGAGAAACATTGGGGGGAGGAGGGATGTAAGGGGAACAATTATATGTATCTTTGTGATTATTACTTTTCCCAGGATACAAAATTTAGTCTTGGAAACCATGACTAGATAAAAGCTACTTTCATAAAAGCAAGTAAGCATACATAATCCCAGTAGTTATTACCCATAAAAACTAGGTAATGCATCGTAGTCAAACCAGATTGCTAGTGCTCCGTACTTGTACTGATCTTCGGTAGTAAAAACATTGTTCTTATTGCTGCTAAGTATAAGTGGTTAAAATAAAAACCCAACTCATCTTCATTCTGAATTCGAGTCGTATACTACAGCAGGAGGTAGTCAAACTACATGTTTATTAACCTAGATATCAACCGTTTGTGATGCGAATATCAAAATAAACCAAGCAACCTGCTGTCATCTCAGCACTGATTAAGTTTCCAAACTCAGGTAGTGATTCTGTAAAGACTCCAGAGGGACGGGGGAGGAGTGGGAGTACTTTTACATACTCGCACTCTACGGTTCCTACTCATTCTCCTATTTGTAACTTTAGGTCTTCCCCTAGGCCTAGGGTACCCAGTTGACTCTTCATGGGTGACTGAAGTGGCATAAATATCTGGTTGTTTTGGGGTTTTGTTTTAAGTATGCCAGTGTGTGTTCTTAGATTCTCCCACTCTACCAGCGGCTTTAGTTGGAGGATGGTCCTTCCCCACCACCCCCAACAGGTCCTCAGGGCCTCCCACCCAACTGGGGACTAGAACCCCCAACTGCTCCGGCATAAGCACTGGCGGCCCGGAGCCTCCTGCACCTGGCCTCTTGCCCCGGCGGAGACACATTCAGGAAGGTCTCCTTGGGACGGCCACACCGCCAGGGTTAAGTCACCGAGAAAAGCAAAAGGGTGGCCCCCACGCACTTCCTATAAGACGCAGCCAGTTCCCGGCGCGGGACGCGCCCGAGAGGAGGGGGCAGGGAGCGTCGCCACCTAATCCCAGGAAAGGCCGCGGGACCCACCTCCGGCTCCCTCCCGCTCCCGCCCTCGGCCCCACCTCCCCCGGCTCGCACAAAGCCGTCCTGAAGGCTGGGGGCCAGGCCCGATGGGAGGCCGTCTGGACGCGACTAGACGGGGCCCGGCGACCTGCGGCTCCGGCCGCGCACCGCTCTCCCCCGCGAGCCTAGAGTCAGCGTCCTGTACGCGAAGGGCGCGAGTCTGGAGTTCCCGCCACTCCAACCCCCCGTCTTTATGTGGACACCCCCCACCCCGAGAAGACTCGGCGCGACCCACGCAGTCCCGCCCGCTGCGTCCCAGGTGGCGGCCCCCGGCGTGGAGCGGCGTGCAGGCGCCGTCAGGGCGCGAGTGAATTGCCCAGTGGCAGGCGCCCCTTTGCGCCCCACCAAACGGCCAACTCGAGGCCTCCAATCAGTTTCCCCCAGTCCGCAAAGGTCCTTTCCCCCGGCACCTGCGTAAGGTGGCCAAACAATGCGGGGGCGGGCCCGGGGCGGGGGGAGGATGGGGCGGGCTGGAGGGGCCGAGGGGAGAGGGCGCCGGCCTCCCCCGGGACCCCGATCCCCACGCGCGTAGCCTCCCGTCGGGGGCGCCCACGCGGGCCCCACACACGCACGCCTGCTGCCCAGTGCGGGAAGATGGCCGTTTCTGCTTCAGTATAAAAGGTCTTTGTTGCTCTCACACAAAAGCGGCCAAGACCCGCTTGTCCAGCAGGCCCTTTGGACACATCGAAGGAACTCGGCTGGACTTCCAAATGGCCTAGAAGCCTGGAGCGGTGGGAGCAAATGAAGGAGAGGGAACAAGAGGCCCCTGGCGCCCACCTCCCAGACCCTGTCAGCATCCGAGTATTGGTCTGGGAGCGGGGGCTGAGGCGGCTCGTTAGGGAGGAAGGAAAGAGGAAAACCTACTTTTACTATCAAGGCCCAAAGGGGGTATTAAACAGTCACATTCTTGTAGGGTTTCTCCCCTCAATCAGGGCAGAAACATAATCCGGAAAAGTCTGGATCCACCAAAACGAAAAAGAAAAAAGAAAGAAAAAATACCAACAATAGCAACTTAAAAAAAAAAATAAAATAAAAACAACAAACCAGTTGCCATCAGCCCAAAGTGGTAGTAGCAGCAGCCGGCGCGTGTGATCCACTTACTTGTCCGACTCTTGTGACATGTTTGATCCAATGAACTCGCTCCCCTTTTCCTGGAGCCTCAGCCTCTGGTGAAACTGGACTTTCAAGTCTGTGCAGGTGAAGGTGTGTGAGAGCGCCCGAGATGGCAGAACAAGAGCTACAGGTAATTCTGCTTTTCCGTCCCCCCTCACCACTCTCGCTCGCTCGCCCGCTCGCGCCCTCACCTAGCCGGAAAGGTGGGATAAGGGAGGGCCCCTCACATGGGGCCCGAGCTCGGAGGCGGCCGGGCGGCGCGGAGTCCTCCCGGATCGTGGCAATGGGCAGACACAGAGCAGAAAGTGGCGGACCTGGGCGGCCACAGGTAACTTTCTCGCTAGGAGCTGAATTCTTTCACTAAAGGGTACAAGCCCGAGGGACGAGCTGCGCGGTGATTGGCTGCGGAGCTCCCGCAGGTGCGCTGCCATTGGCAGAGGCGCGCTCAGGTAAGGCCCTTCTGCGAGCGCAGGTAGCTCACTCCGAAGCTGACCCGAGTGCAGCGGCGCACGCTTGCAGCGCGGTGGCAGCCTGTGGGAGCCCAGGGTCAGTTCTCGGAGTAGACGTCAAGCTACTTTTTCCTCCTTCCTTGAGGCCGGGTGGACTGTGCGGACTGGAGGAAACGAAGGAACGGGGTGGGGGAGGCGGCAAATGCAACACCTGCAGAAACTAGGGATTGTGGGTCGAACGGAAGACCTGGGAGAGCTGGACTCAGGTGTCCGGAGCCAGCCGGAATCAAACGCGCAGCACACGCCGGGCACCTGGTGCCCACAGCGAGAGGACTGTTTGACAGTGGCAGAAGAGTACCGGACTAAAGTTACTTTGTGCTGAAAGGGGAAAAGAAACACAAAGATTGACTGGTCTGTCGCAAAACTGAATTTCTAACGTTCTAGTCCACAACACTTTTTGTGTTCTGGGGTGTGAAAGATAACCACGTAGGTTACAGATTTTCAAATAGGTCAGCGTCTCTTCTTGAGCTGGGCAAGTGGGGAGTGGTTTTGATGGAGTGAAAAGGTTGAGTTGACACAAAGAAGGCCCAGGCACACCTCTTGGATCTCAACTCTGCAACCTGGGATTCCAAAGCTAAAATAACCACTAAATTCGTTCCATAAACCTGTTGTCATTTGACGTTTCCAGGCAGGCATCAACATTTACATTGTAATTTGATAGAAGCAACTACTACAAAGGTGCTTTATCCTTCCAGCTTAATATGGTTGCTACAGAAACACTGCAAGATGAAACTGACTTTTTTTGTGGTTCTGTTTCTCCAGGTTGGGAAGAGCACAAATTAGCAAAGGTATAATTTATTTATAACTACTGCTACAAACGAGTAAACTATTTGTGGAAGTTCTGACAAGGATCTATATAGTCCATACATATGGATTGTGGAAATAAAGGGGGGCATGGAAATCTTCCCATGTTCTAAGTTAATACTAAAGTGGCCAGAATTCATACAACTTCTATTTTAATCCGTATGGGTCAAATATTTCCTGAAAATTACATTATTAAGACAAGGTTTGATTGTTCATGCTTTCACTCTGAGCAAATGAATTTCAATTTTTTTTCTTTTTTAAGAAAATAAAAGCACACATGCAACTTTTGAAGATAGTATAATATTTTAAGATAAGGTAGATACTATTTTCATATACTATTTTAAGATATTTTAAGTACCTACAATCTCCTCTCTAGAGACAACTACATTCCGCTTTTAGCTGTCTCTTCTGTCTCTTCCCTATTTCTAAATAATTCATACTGTTATCTCTTAATCAATTGAGGTAGATGTTGTGCTCTAACCACTTGGAGGCTCAGATTGGAATTTAGGTCTTTCACTCTGCCCGGTTTCCCCTTCCAGCCATACCTCCAACACTGCCCCTTCATGGTTTAAGGACTTAAGTAGTGTACTAAAATCTTTTATCTTATTATTTAGTTTATAGTGCACCTATCCGGATGTTTTTCTGCAACTGATCTATAAAATGACTATCAAATTTTTTATTTCCCAAATGATCAGTCCATTCCACTTTCTCCCCTGGAAACATTGCTTTGTAATTCCACTGTCCTCTTCCAATGTTGTGAGTTCTTCCGTGGGCCTGCTGCTTGGTCATCATCCTGGCACACTCATTAATTTGTAGGGTGAGAACCCCATTTCTGTGTCTTATGTCTTCTAGCTTCATTTCCCATGGCACATATTTTAGTAACAGCCCAAAAATAGGTACAAAGGTAAAAGTCTGAGTTCTTAAATACTTAAAATGTATTTTACTTAAATGTTTTTTTTTTTTTTTTTTTTTTTTTGAGACAGAGTTTTACTCTCTCACCCTGTAGCATCATCATAGCTCACAGCAACCTCAAACTCCTGGGTTCAAGCAATCTTCTTTCCTCAGCCCCCTTTGTAGCTGGGACTATGGACGCCTACCACAATGCCTAGCTAGTTTTTCTAGGTTGTCTTTAGTAGAGATGGATGTCTCACTCTTGCTCAGGCTGGTCTCAAACTCCTGAGCTCAAGCAATCCACCCACTACGGCCTCCCAGAGAACTGGGATTACAAGTGTGAGCCTATCTTTATTAAGCTGTTGTTTTTGATGAGGAGTTTGACCAAGTTGAGAATTTCAAGTTGAAATTTTTCATTCATAAGTTTATAGAAGTTGATCTTTTTTCTTCTAGCTTCAGTATAACCATTGAGAATTTAAATGTCATCCTGATTTCTGTTCCTTTGTGACCTGGGATTTTTCTTTCTGAGAACTTATAGAATGACTTCTTTATTTCAACTATTCTGAAATGTCATAATTATATGCCTTAATCCACTTGTTCCTTTATTCATATGCTGGGCACTCAATGGACATCTTCAAGCTGGGAGATTATGTCCAGTTGAAGACATTTTCTTTAATGTTTCCATTAAAGACATTTAAGATGAATGTCTTCATCTTCATTAATTATTTAATAATTTCCTCCCCTTTGGGGGACAGCCATCCTAGCAGAGTAGTTAAAAACATAAAAGCTTAGCTCAATACCAGTAGCTCAGTGGTTAGGGAGTCAGCCACATACACGGGTGCTGGCTTCGAATCTGGCCCGGGCCAGCTAAACAACAATGACAACGTCAACAAAAAAATAGCTGGGCATAGTGGTGGATGCCTGTAGTCCCAGCTACTTGGGAGGCTGAGGCAAGAGAATCACTTACGCCCAAGACTTTGAGGTTGCTGTGAGCTGTGACGCTACAGCTCTCTACCAAGGGTGACATAGTGAGACTCTGTCTCAAAAACAAAACAAAACAAAATATAAAAGCTCTGGAATGAGACAGCCTGAGTTCAAACCCTGGTTCTTCTGTATGACCTTGGACAAGTCACTTAATCTCCCTGTACTTCAGTTTCTTCATCTGTAAAGTGGGTATGATAATAGGGATTATTTCACTAATATAGACGAAACACTTAGAGTAGTGCCAGATACATAGTAAATCCTCAATTATTGTTCATCCTTATTATTTCTTTTTGAAACTCCTGGGTTAATCTTAGAGTATTCTTTTCTGTTGGGCACCTCTTCATCTTTTTCTATTTTGAAGGCTATTTCCTTACTTTTTACTGAAGCTGTTGTCTCATATATTTTAAGAGCTCGTTTCATGTTTTCTGTTATCTTTTAAATAGAATTCTGTGATTATGTCATAGTTGCAATAATTTTTTTTATCTTCCTAGGGTATTTATTTACTGTGAGATTTTCTTTGCTTCCTGACTTGTCTTGCCTTCCTCCGGCGTCCCTTCTCCCTGTGTGTTTGTTTTAGCCCCAGCATGTTAGAGATTTTCATCAACTATCTGCAAACCTTTTATTCTCCTTTCATAAGAAAGAATGAGGTAATAAAAACCTCACCAGAAACTCTGTGTAGGGGTGGAGAAAGTATCCGCGCTCACTGGTGGGCTTGCTGTGGTGACTGAGTGAAAGCTCATCTTTTCATGGGAAGCAATCCCAAATGTCAGAGACGAGATGTCCGTTTCTTTGAGGGTCTTCAGTTTCTCATGAGAAACATCCTACCATCTTTTGCCTGAAGGGGCATTCACCTGGCTGCCAATGTTCTGGAAAGAGTTCAGGAGAAGGGGTCTGGGCGAGTCACTCCTTCGTATGCAATTTTTCATGCTCTTTTCTTTCCTGCAGGTGCCTTCCTCCAGCCCTTCTTTGTACTTGGTGTGCAAAACCCTCTCTTCTTTCTCTTGCTGGCTGCAAGGAGTGGGACAGAGGACCTGAGGGTCCAACAACTCCATATGCCAACACTGACCCGGTCCCTGCTTTTAGCTGCTCTCCTCTCCCTTATTCTGGTATCCTGGGCCCCTCATCAGCATTGTTTTGTGGTGATCTCGGGTATCTCCAAGGCCCAGGCCACTTTGGCGTTATAGGACAAGTGGGCTCTTTCTGTATGGACCTCTATAACCACGTTAGAGTGTAGCTTCTGCTGTTCACCAAATGAGTTTTCATTGTTCCTTCCACTCCATCTTTCAGAAATGTGTACAGTGGGGTGCAGTGGTTTGTGCCTGTCATCCTAGCACTCTGGATCCTGAGCTCAGGAATTTGAGACCAGGCCGAGCAAGCATGAGACTCTGCCTTAGAAAAAATGTATTGAAATATACCTTTCACTGTTGACTCTTCCTCCATCCTCTTTTCACCTATGCATTTGTCTTTTTATGTTCCTTTACTGTCCTTTTTAGGGAAGAATAAAGATAAACGTGTGGGTCAGTCTGCCATCTTTAATATGAAGTCCATTTCCAAAATTATCCAGAAGCTTTTACCAAACTGTCTCAAATTTGCTTATGCAAACAAAACCAGTATTTATAGCCAAACCATTCCTTTTGTTGCTTTACAAAAGTCTCCTTTCTTCCTCTCTAACATCTACTAACTCAACTTTGATTAGATAATTTGGTGTTCTCCCGATTGGCTAACTACTGCTAGATAGATGGTTAGAGTAATAAAGGGGAAGGTTCAAATGGACCATTTTAAATCATCAACCATAGAATTACTTTCGTTACACAAATATTTTTACTTTTTTGGCAGAAGAGTTGTAAATAAATATGAAAGTTTCTGCCACACCGATCATGAGACTCTACTCCTCATTCTCTAAACATCTTTATCCATAAACACTGCAGTACAAGAATGTTTCCCAGAATGTGTCTCTGGATAAACTACCAGTGTCAGATCACCCGGAGCTGGTTAGAAATGCAGATTCACCAACCAAACCTAGACCTATTGAATCATGAACTCAAAAAGGTGGGCAGCAACCTTTTCCTGACCAGCCAGGTGGTTCTGATGCATATTCGAGTTTGAGAAGCAACAGTAGTGACAGGATGGAAAGCAGATCTTTAGCCACCACCATCCTAAATTATGCTGAATGTGGAGTTTTCCACCAAATAATTGGGAAATATGTAATGGATTTTACCTCTGTGGATTATTCTATTCACTACGCCCTGATTGTTATTTAATGGTTGACCACTGTCCTTAGTGGGAGCTGTTAGCACACTGAAATAATGAGCCTGGCTCGGTGCCCAGGGCACAGTGGTTACGGCGCCAGCCACATACACCAAGATTGGCGGGTTCGAACCTGGCCTGGGCCAGCTAAACAACAATGATAACTGCAATAAAAAATAGCTGGGTGTTGTGGTGGGTGCCTATAGTTCCAACTACCTGGGAGGCTGAGGCAAGAAAATCGTTTAAGCCCAGGACTTTGAGGTTGCTGTGAGCTCTGATACCACAGCACTCTACCGAGAGTGACATAGTGAGACTCTCTCAAAAAAAAAAAAAAAAAAGAAAAAGAAAAAAGAAATAATGTGCCTGGAATCTGCCACAGTATCCATCAAAAATTTAGGAGTTTCAGCATAACTTACAGTTTGGTGGTCATTTCAGGAGACCACAACAACACAAATGTTCATATAAAAGCCAGTGACAAGATGGTACTGCTTTGAGACTAAATTATTTCATTTCTGAGATGAAAGTTTTAGTTAAAAATCCCAAGGGAAAATATAGTATTATTTCAACTATCATTTAAGTAACAGTGTTTAGTGTCTATTAAGATGGCTAATCCCACCAATCACAGTGACTCATACCTGCAATCTAGCACACTGGGAGGCTGAGGAGGGTGGATTGCTTGAGCTCAGGGATTCAAGACCAGCCTGAGCAGTATCAAAACTCCCATTTCTACTAAAAAAAAAAAAGAGAAACTAGCTGGGCATTGTGGTGGGCACCTGTAGTCCCAGCTGCTCGGGAGGATGAGTTTGAGGTTTGTGAGTTATGATGCCATGGCACACTAGCCTGGGTGACAGAGTGAGACTCTGTCTAACTAAATAACTAACTAACTAACTAAATAAATAAAGGCTAATCCCATTTTCTCAAAATAAAAAGTGTTTAGCATTTAAAGCTAAATTGTTGTTTTATTGTGATGAATCTTTCATAAGGAGACGTGGGGGAAAAGATACCATCTGGGGCATCTGAGCAGAGGAACCCAGTTTTTAAAGGCTGCAGATCTAGTTGAACAAGTCTGCTTGCTGAGCACACCTCTGCTACCAGTTGTCATTTAACAGGACAGTGCAGCAGATATGTCTCAAACCCGACTGTGAAGCCATGACAAGTAGTAACTCCCAGGTGGTTCTGCATTATAAAAACATTAACTTGATTGATTGGCTATCATTCCCAAAAAGGAATTTTGTAAAGAACAAAATGTACCTTGATGCCTGAATTTGAAATCAATGTAGGGATTTATAGGCTAACAACTTAATATTAAATGGCAGGTCCTTTGTAGTTTGGGGCCACTAATGTAGCCAGCAGCCAACTGGCTTACATACTTCCTTCAGGGTATCAAATGATTCTATTGCTGGAGCTGGCCATTGGTAATCCTTCAGCAGAAAACGTGGCCTTGAGGCCATGTCTTTACTCCTTCCTGAGTCCTCACTGTCAGAAGAGTAAGTAGGAGGTGAGAGGATTGGAGATGAGGATAGGCTGGGCATGGTGGCTCATGCCTGATTAGCCTATAATCCCAGCACTTTGGGAGGCCAAGGCAGAATCACTTGAGGCCAGGAGTTGGAGACCAGCCTGGGCAACATATTTAGGCACCACCTCTACAAAGAATTTAAATAATTGACCAGGCACAATGGTACATCCTTATTGTCTTAGCTACTTAGAAGCTGAGGCAGAAGGATCACTTAAGTCCAGAAGTTTGAGGCTGCAGTGAGCTCTGATTGCATCCTTGCACTACAGCCTGGGTGACAGAGCAAGACCTTTTCTAAAAAAAAAAAAAAAAAGGTGACAATGATGGTATGGAAATTGAAAGTGACTAAAGGAGTAGGTATTAATTTAGCAGAGTTGTGAAAGATGAATCTGAACATCTATAGACATTGATATCAAGCCTCAGAAAGATCTAGAAAATCAAGTTTCCAATATCATTGAAGGTGAGAGTGAGTGATAAGGCTTATATACCAGAGGCACTGATTCAAAAGCAATGCCATCATTAATGTACACAGCTATGATTTAATAAAAAAAAAAAAAAGCAGCAAAAGCTTGATGCCAGCTGTTAGGCCCCCACAACCCCATCTGCCCCCCAGTACAATCAAGTTGTCATCTATATTAGATTTTTAGAGCTGCCATAAGTAAGTACCACAGACAGGGTGGTTTAAACAGCAAGAATTTATTTTTTCACAGTTCTAGAGGCTGAAAGTCTAAGATGAAGCTGGGGTGAGTTTCTTGTGAGGCCTCGCTGGCTTGTTTACTGTGTCCTTACAGTCTTCTCACCGTGAGCATACACTTCTGCATCCCTTTCTCCTTCGTATATGTCATCTTGGCTTAGGATCCACCCATATGAACTCCTTTTACCCTAATTATCTCTTTCAAAGCCCTATCTCCAAATCATATTTCCCGTCATACTAGGGAGTACTGGGGGTTTATGAACTTCAGCCCAAGAATTTAGAGAGATACAATTCATTCCAAAACACCATCCCTCCTCCACACTGACAGGAGACAGAAGTGTATTCTAGTCAAAGTGAACCAAGAAGACTTCCCACTTGGGTACATCAGTTGATCCATCAGGAGTGAGGCATTGGACCTATAACAAGGAGAGTAAGTGAAAGGTCATGGTAATCAGGGAGATAACAACTCCTAGCTTCCTCCACCTGGGAGCCAAGCTTATGCCACCACTAACCGTGCCTCTCCCCTAAGGCCAGAGATCAGAGGATCTTTCTTTGAATAAATTATAAAGTCCTAGAAAAAAGATTGACAGATACGGATAGATGGGTGTTCCTCAATCAAAAAGAAGAAGAGAGAAAGAGGGAGAGAGGATGTAAGGGGAAGAAGAGAGGAAGAAGCCTGCTGTCTGCCATATCTCTTTTATTTATTTTTTTGTTTTTTTTGCCATATCTCTTTTCAAGAAAGCCCATCTGTCCCACCCTCATAAGAGCCTCTAATAAGCTTTTTACGCCACACTTAAGTATAAACATGAGGTCAGGGATCACCCATATTTGAGTAAAACCTTCACAATGAAATATAAAGACTAAAATAAAAGTCTAACTAAAAGGGTTATTTTGAGAAAAACAGTACAGGAATGGGGGAAGAATTATATAATTCATATATATAAGAAGAAATTATATCCATAAAATGAGAACAACATACTTTTCAAGAGTAACAAGATAGATATTAGAGAAATCAAAAAGAGCTTATGAACATTAAAAAATAAAAGCTGAAATAGAGCTTTTCATGGACTATTTAAAGATAGGATCTAGGAAATCTCCCAGAAAGCAGAATCAAAAAACAGCAAAATGGACAATGAAAAAGGTAAGAAAATTGTAGGGTCAATTCAATTAAGAAAGTATGATACGTGGCTAACAAATGTTTCAGAAAGAGTAAAAGAATGATAGAAAATTATTAGAAAGAAGTTAAAATATGAGAACTAAAGTAGTATCAGTCTTCTGATTGACAGAACCTACTTAAATGCTCAGCATGGTGAATTCTAAAAGCTGTAGACTGAGGTGATTGTTATTACATTTCTGGACCTTTCTAGAGTAGAAATAAAGTGAAATAAGTGAAGAAAAACCATTCACACACAAAGGATC
>CAUYPK010037677.1:0-11555 GCA_963574355.1 Loris lydekkerianus | reverse complement strand
AATCATATGGTCTTTGTTTTTTAATTTGTTTATGTGATGTATTATATTTATGGATTTACATATACTGAACCATCCTTGGGAAACTGGGATGAAACTCACCTGGTCGTGGTATATAATTTGTTTGCTGTATTGTTGAATTCTGTTTGCTAGGATCTTATTGAATATTTTTGCATCTATATTCATTAGTGATATTGGTCTATAATTTTCTTTTCTTGTTGGGTCTTTTCCTGGTTTAGGTATCAGGGTGATATTTGCTTCATAGAATGAGTTGGGAAGTGTTCCTTCTTTTTCTATGTTTTGGAAAAGGTTAAGTAATATAGGTACTAGTTTCTCTTTAAAGGTCTGGTAGAATTCTGATGTCAAGCCATCTGGTCCCGGGCTTTTCTTTTTGGAGAGATTTCTTATAGTTGATGCTATTTCAGAGCTTTTTATAGGCTTGTTCAACATTTCCACTTGTTTCTGGCTAAGTCTAGGAGGGGGGCATGTTTCCAAGTATTGGTCTATTTCCTCCATATTTTCATACTTCTGGGAGTTTTATGTAGTATTCATTAAGGATTTGTTGAATTTCTGAGGAGTCTGTTGTTATTTAGCCTTTATCATTTCTGATTGATGAAATTAGGGATTTTACTCTTCTACTTCTGGTTAGCTTAGCCAATGGTTTATCTATTAATTGACCTTTTCAAAAAACCAACTCTTTGATTGGTTGCTCTGTTGTATGATTCTTTTGTTTTCAATTTCATTTAGTTTTGCTCTAATTTTAGTTATTTCTTTTTTTCTGCTGGGTTTAGGGTTGGTAAGTTCTTCCTTTTCCAGTTGCTTGAGATGTCCCATTAAGTTATTGACTTCCTTTCCTTCCTTCTCTTGAGGAAGTCTTGCAATGCTATAAATTTTCCTCTTAGGACTGCCTTTGCTGTATCCCAGAGGTTCTGATAGTTCATTTCTTCATTATTGCTTTGTTCCAAAAATTTGGTTATTTCCTTCTTAATCTCATCTATAACCAAGCTATTGTTCAGCATGAGGTTATTTAGTTTCCATGTTTTTGTATGCGTGTGGAGATTCCTGATGTTACTAAGTTCAACTTTTATTCCTTGGTGGTCTGAGAAAATACAAGGAATGATTTCTATTCTTTTAAATTTGCTGAGGTTAGACTTGTGACCTAAGATGTGATCAATATTGGAGCATGATCCATGAGCTGATGAGAAGAATGTGTATTCGGTTTTGTTAGGATGAAATGTTCTATAGATGTCTATTAGATGCAAATGTTAAATGGTTAAGTTTAATTCTAAAATTTCTTTGCTTAGCTTCCTTTTTGAGGATCTATCCAACACTGCAAGAAGAGTGTTAAAGTCTCCAAGAATTATGGTGCTGGGGGAAATCAAGTTAGAGTTTTTCTTATAAATTGAAGTGCATTCTTGTTGGGTGTATAAATGTAGATAATTGAAGTTTCATCTTGTTGAGTGTTGCCCTTAACAAATAAGAAGTGACCATCATTGTCTTTTCTTACTTTGACTGGTTTAAAGCCAATTGTATCTGCAAATAAAATTGCAACACCTGCTTTTTTCTGATTTCCATTTGCCTGAATTATAGATGACCATCCCTTCACCCTGAGTCTATGTTTATATTTTAAGGTAAGGTGAGATTCTTGAATTCAGCAGATATCTGGCCTGAGTTTTTGTATCCAGTCAGCCAACCTGTGTCTCTTTACAGGACAATTTAATTCATTCACATTAATTGAGAGTAATGATAAACCAGACAGAGTTTTGGGTATCAAATTTTTCAAAACTCCAGTGGACAAATTTTAATCCTTTCACCACTATGGAAGTTAGAATTTGATATATAGTTTCTGAGTGATTTTACTTTGGTGGTGGAGTATTGTGTTGTTCATTATGGAGGATAGGTCTGAGAATATCCTGGAGTCCTGATTTAGTTATGGCAAATTTCTTCAACATGTGAATGTCATTAAAGTATTTAATTTCTCCATCATAAATGAAAATCAGTTTAGCTGGATACAGCATCCTGTGTTGAAAGTTATTTTGTTTTAGGAGATTAAAAGTTGATGACCACCCTCTTCTAGCTTGAAGTTTTCAGCAGAGAGATCTGCAGTCATCCTAATATTCTTCCCCTTGTAGGTTATGGTTTTCTTATATCTGGCTGCTTGTACCAGCCATGGCTCTCCATTCTGTTATACCTGTTATCCTACAGGAAGGGAGGTCTCTGTGCCTGTGTCTCTCACAGGCCAGCTTCAGAGTTCCTGAGAGCAAGGTCAGGGTCTGATTTCTCTGGGTCAAGGGCTGCTGATGCCAGCCCAGCCCACACACAGCCTGCTCTGAGATGGGCATGTGGGCAAGGGAGCATCCCCACATACCCTATGGTTGTCTCCTTGTTAGCAGTTGTCACACTGTGTCACAATTGCCTGACTGTGAATCAGGTACCTGGAGGTGCTGTTCAATTGCCAACACCGACTACAGAGCTTGGCATCTCTTGCTTATATTTACCAATTTTATGGAAATAGGATGCCAGTTTAGTTAGTTCATTCATTTCACTAATACTTACAAAGTACTCATATTACCTGCTGTGGAAAGATTCAAACAAAGTCACTGTCTTTAGGGCTCAATGTATAATTGAAAAGCATACAAAAACAGGTGGGACCATGGGAGTGGTCGATCTCAGGCAGTGCTAGGTGGTCTGATAGTAAATACATTCCCCATCTCCCAGCCTGCTCTAGGCCCTATCCCCATGAGGCTCACCTCAGGTGAGAGTGCTAGGGGTTACCAGCCATGTAGGTGAAGAGTTAACTCTAATGCCATACACTAACATAAATTCAAGTACTAAATACAAAAAAAGAAAACCATGGCCATAATAAAATATAGGCAAACATTCTAGTGTGGTGAAGGAGTTTTCTACCCATCAAGGTAGAAATAAATAAAGAAAATAGAAAGGCACAGTTTTGAAAAATTTTATTACCTATAAAAGATCCTAAAATTATAATGATAAAAAAAAAAAAAAAAAAAAAAAAAAATTTAGAAGGAAAATGTAAATAACAAAATAAAGAGAAGTCTTGGCAAGATATGTCCTTGCAATCAATAAGAAAAAGAACATTTATGTATAAAATGAACAGAATGTATTTTAAAAATTTGTAAAGTGAGTATGTGAAATAATGTACAGTTGGCTCTCCACATCCGTAGGTTCTGCACCTGTGGACTCAGCTAAACATGGGTCAAAAATATTGGAAAACAAAGCATCTCTATTGAACATGTACAGATTTTTTTTCCTTGTCATTATTCTCTGAAGAACCCAGTGTAACAACTATTTACATAGCGTTTACATTCTAAATACATATTTATAGGTGCTAGATATTATAAGTAATCATAGGTATTAGGTGTTATAAGTAATCTAGAGATGATTTAAAGGTTGTGTGCAAATACTACACTATTTTAAATAAGGGACTTGAGCATCCTTGGATTTTGGTATCCATGAGGTCCTAGAATCAGTCCTTCGTGGATACCTAGGGGCATCTACATACATGTATTAAATTATCTTAACAATTTTTTTCAACCTATCATTGTCAATGAGCAATGATCATATCAGTATTAGAGCACAAACAAAACAAAATGCATATATAAAGTATTAAATAGATTGTCAAACACATAAGGAATATACTACTTTTATACCAAATTTCATTTCTTGATTTTTTTTTCCTTTAAAATATATTGCCAAGTAACCAGTATGATGTAAGCATTCCAAATTGTACATGAAATCAGCACATTGTATCCCATAAATGCATTAATGTATACATGATCTACCTCTTTATGATTTAATAAAAAAAAAATATTCCCAACTAAAGGAACGTGTGTATGTGAATGGTTCAAATTTTCAATAAAAAAATTTAAATAAGACTAAAATTCTCAACAAATGTCCTATGACATGCCTTCCTATCATATTCAGAGTAAAAGTCAAAGTCTTTATTTTTATTGCTGGGGTCTGTGACATAGTCTGTCTCTTTCACCTGGTCTTTTCAGCTTCAGCCACATAGACCTCTCTGCTGTTCCTTACATGTGTGTGGCTCCCTTCACACCCAAGGGAGACTTACTCTTTGAAAGAAAAGAATTGCAGGACCATTCACTCCCTTTACATCTTAGCTCAACTCACTTTCTTAGTGGGGTTTTTCTTATCTATCCTATCTAAAAATTAATCTTATTTCCCCATCAATATTGGATATCTCCTCTTTCCTGTGTATTTTTCTCTTATATATTATCTCTATCTAACATAACATACTCTTTACTTTTCTTGTTATTGTTTATATTCTCTGCTAGAAAGTAAGCTCTGGAGGAAGGAGCTTTTAGCTTTTTGCTTGCTATTCAGTATCATTGTATAAAAAGTAACTGGCCCTTGATAAATACATGTTTAGTGAGCGCCTAGAAAGGAATGCCTAGAAATATGATGGTCAAATGCTAATGGTTTGCCATCACTATTGCCAGAAAGCTTTTAAGACCTGTATCTGCCTCATACCTCAAGGAAGAACATGCTACCTAGTTCTCCATTTATGCTTCTTGGTACTTCCTAAAGATAATAATAATGATACCTGCATCCTATTGCTTTGAACCTTTTCTCTTTACAAGATTTAATTCATTTAATATTTAACAAGTCTCTGAGATTTTGTTTATCCCTATTTTATAGGTGATAAATTGAGGTTAATTAACTTATCAACTATGTTAAAGCTAATTCCTTGATGGAACTGGTATGAGATAGATCATCTGAATCAAAATCTTAAGTTGTCACCTTTGAGCTATAGTGTTTGGTAGGTCTAAGAAAAGATGAAATGCTAATCTGAAAGTGATTAGGAAATGCTAACAGATTTCAACACAGAAAGTAACATAATCAGTTTTAGAAAACATGTTAGAGAAATTACCCTTGCAGGAGAGTGGAAAATAGAACTTCAGGATCACGCTGGAGTCAGGAAATGAATAGGTTATTGCAATAAAACAGATGATAAAATATGAAGCTTATTCTAGTCCGTGGAAGACATGACATAAAAGGAAAATATGCAATTTAAACATAGCATGAGCTAGAATTCTCTGAGGATTGAGGGGCCCTTGTGAGAAAACAACAATGGCTTCAAAATTTTTTACTTGAGCTGTAAGAAATGCATGGTGGGGCCACAAATCCTGACTGGGAATGTAAGAAGAAAACTAAGAAGAGAACAGTGAGCTGAAATTAAGGGAGAAGAGGCCCTTTTGAAAGGAAAGCCTGGCATAAATCTCAAATGTGGCCAAGAGGCTGAAAAATCAAGGACTAAAGGGCGTCATTTGGATGTGGTAATCGGTGGATCACCACTGAAGTTTTTCAGGAGAGGAGTTTCAGGCCAGATTCTGGTTGAAAGGTGGACAAGATGAGCAATCTTTAGGAACTTAAGTGAGATAGTGGAGATAGTGATCGTACACTGTACAAGACACCATGCAGAAAAGGAAGTGATGAAATATGGCAGAGCCTCATTGTTTTACCTGTTGTTTTAAAGATAATAGTGACTTTATTGTTTTAATGGAACGAGTAGCAAATGTCAGTTGTAGTAGATTCCTAATACTGTAACAAATTACCACAAACTGAGTGGCTTAAAACCCACAAATCTGTTACAATTCTTACAGTTCTGGAGGTTAGGAGTCTAAAGTCTAGGCGCTGGCTGCGCTGTCTGTCAGGGGTAGTCTGTGTCCTCTCTCTCTGCCACGCAGGCTTCCGCTTGTGACCCAGCGCTGCCACCTCCAATCCCGCAGCAGAGCGTCCTCTCCCCGTAGCCTCCTGCCTCTTTCTTACAAGGACCCTTGCAATTACGGTGGGCGCACCCGGGGTAATCCTGAGATCATCTCTGATCTCAAAATCGTTAAATTACGCTAAGTTCCTCTCAACAGGTGTAGGAACATCCACAGAGCCTGGGGATTAGGACAGGTACAGCTCCAGGAAAGGGATGTAGTGGGATATGAACAGGAGCTGAGGTCCCATCCCACTCTTGAGGGCACCCAGCACCATGAGGCTGCAGTGCCCACCAAGGCCAGCAGGGGGCAAATCGTCTCTCTGCCCGCGGCGGGCGCCGGCGTGAGACTCCTGGGCTCTTGGCTTCTCAGTGCGCTGGGCTGAGAGAAGACGCCGCCCGGCAGTGCGCCGGGCTGAGGGAAGAAACGACTTCTGGGCGTGGCCAACGTGAGAGAAGGCGTGGTCCCGCAGTGCTCTGGACTGAGAGCTACTCCTTAGCGCCACCCTGCCTGAGCAGATGAGTGCCACTGCCTTAGCGCGACGCCTTCGGGATGCCGAAGACTCCAACCGTGAGTGAGACTTTCCTGTCCCAACTCCTGCTGAGGGGCAGCTGGTGTTCAGAAGCCCGGGCTCCGTGTGGAAAATGGAAACGGAGAGCCCACGGTGCCACACTGAGGTCCCCCACATCCAGGTTGCTTTGGCCGCTGGTGTGATGTCCACTTAGTGGCTTCTCTACACTAAAGTGACATTACACACAAAGTGGTTCCACAGCTGTGGTGATTTGGATTTGGATCTGGCTCGGCCTCTGCAACCAAGTTTGATGTTGCCTGTGCTTTACTGACGGAGTGTTGACAGAGTTGTTTATAATAGTCGTTTACTTCCTGGCTTGGTGTGGTGGTGGGCACCTGGAGTCCCAGCTGCTACGGAGGGTGTGGCGGGAGGATCGCTTGAGCCCTGGAGTTTGAGATTGCTGTGAGCCATGACGCCTTCGCACTCTACCTAGGGCGACAGAGTGAGAAACTGTCTCAAAAAAAAAAAATAAGTCATTTACTTCCAATAGTTTTATACTTCTAGAGAACTCGCAATAGCAGCACAGCAAATAGTGCCCCTTTCCCCGCCCCTCGGATTCCCCCGTGGTGACTGATTGTTGTATCAAATTTGCCACTGTGCACAAAGTACTCCCAGGTATTTGACCAAAAGCTGATACATTGTCCCAGTTGGCGGCCATTAACTCCCCCTGGCCCACCTCACTTCACCACCTGTGGCTGCTTCGGAAGGTGCAAGTCGAAGTGGTCTGAAGACACCTGCACCTCAGCCTTGGTAGTACAGCTTGCCCTGCACCTGTTTCCTCTTTGTGCTTTTTTTTTTCCGAGTGTGGCGGTTGTTGGACCATTGAGTCTGACATTTAAGTTAATTAACGGAGAAGTGCATGAGAGATTAATAATTTTGTTTTTATTTATAGAAAAGTCAGTAATTTCAAACAACAAAGGTACCTTTTAAAGAGCTATTCTGTTTTGTGGGGTTACTTTTATATTTTTATAGTAAAAGTATAAGCAATGTGGGCGGTGCCTGTGGCTCAAGGAGTAGGGCGCTGCCCCATATACCAGGGGTGGGGGGTTCAAGCCAGGCCACGGCCAAAACTGCAAAGAAAAAAAAAAGTATAAGCAATGTTATTAACTAGCATAATATATATTAAATAGATATCCCTCTTTATAGATTATAAGGGTAAAATGTTTTTTGTTTTTAAAGTGTTTTTCTTTTTCTTTTTTTTAAGACAGAGTCTCACTTTGTCACCCTCTGTAGAGTGCCTTGATGTCACATCTCACAGCAACCTCAAACTCTTGGGCTTAAGCAATTCTCTTGCCTCAGCCTCCCAAATAGCTGGGACTACAGGCACCCACCACAATGTCTGGCTATTTTTTGGTTGTAGTTGTCATTGTTGTTTGGCAGGCCCAGCTTGGTTCGAACCTGCCAGCTTCAGTATATGTGGCTGGCGCTCTAGCTGCTGAGCTACAGGCATCGAGCCTAAAGTGGTTATATTTTTAAAGTATTTTTATTTAGACTAAGTTTATAGGTAATAGTTTATGGAGTTTACAGAGTGTCCTGGGTCTTTGGTATAATGGAGTCTAGTCTCTTATCTATGATAGTAGAGTAAATAATTTTTAGATGTTGGCATGTAGGCTTATTTGATTTCATCAGGGCTTGTCTAGTATGTGGTGATTATTTAGGACAACAGCAGCCATCATTTTTTTACTTTTGTTTATGGGTTTATGTTTATGGATTTTCATAATTGACATGGTCATAATGGCTGTCATTCAAAGTATTAATTTTGGGATCATAAGGTATTTTATTTGACAATTAGTACAGTGGGTGGTGCCTGTGGCTTGGTGGGTAGGGCACTGGCCCCATATACCAAGGGTGATGGATTTAAACCTGGCCCAAGCCAGCTGAAACAGCAATGACAATTGCAACAAAAAATAGCCAGGCATTGTGGCAGGAGCCTGTGGTCCCAGCTGCTCGGGAGGCTGAGGCAAGAGAATCCCTTAAGCTAAAGAGTTAGAGGTTGCTGTGAGCTGTGATGCTATAGAACTCTACCCAGGGCAACAAAGTGAGACTCTATCTCAAAAAGAAAAAAAAAAAGAAAAAAAAAAAAGAAAAGAAAAGAAAAGAAAATTAGTACAGTGAGTAAAGAGACAGGAAAATAGACATGTTTTGTATATAATAATATAGATAGTAATTGGACTAATGGGGGACCCACCCCCCAACATGGCTATTGTGTTAGGACCATAGTGTTTGTATCTTAATGTTAAAGAATTTGTTCCTTTGAGTTACATTTTGGATTATATTATTAATAGTTTGTATTTTTTAAATTGTACATTATTTGACAAGATAATACATATCTTTGAAATTTTGACATTTATGGTTATGTATTAGTAAGACATTGTTTAGTGCAGTTTGATTTTTTTTAAGTACCAGCAGAGATGAGCAGGAGCAGGGATGACTCATGGCTTAGCATTAGTGGGCTAGGACCTGGGGTGCAGGTACTGTGGGTCAGCATTCCTCCTGAATCCAGAGTGGGAGGGTCTATATGGGTCCAGTGCAGCACAGGTGTGAAGGTTGCCTCTGTGTGTAATGATGTATCTTCCAGGTGCAGTGGCTTGATGGCAAGGCTATGCCTGCTGGAGAGACAGGATGCTTCTCGAGTTGTCAGGGGGTAGCCTGGGCTGAGTGCTCTTCAGAAGCCAGGCCAGCACCTAGGAGCCAGGGCAGGTGTCTGGCTTTCAACATAGAGCTTTATCCTGAATAAAACACAGAGGTCTCCATAGTTCTCCAAGAGGTTCTGTTGAGAAGCATTGAGAAATTTCTAGCTCCCTGCTGTGCTTGTAGTTTCGTTGGCAGCTATTTATGATGGAGGAGGCATTTGAGAAAATCTCAGGAGACTGGAAGTCAGAGGTGGGTCTGTCCACTGTGGCAGGGATAGATGAAAGAGTTCATCTCCTGAGCAAGTTATGTGTGGCAAAAGCCTTTCTACAGAGAGGAGATTGTTGTACTGGTAGGTGTCTTTTCGCCTACCCATGCACAAGTCCAGATTTCTCCATCTGGTTAACTTTGTGAGTGAGGTTTAGGAAGGGTGCTGACATTTTTGTGTCTGTTGGGGTTCTTGCTTTTGTACTGGGAAGCAGGTCTGGTTGGGGACAGTGCAGGCAGGGGGAAAAGGGTGGATTTTCCAGTCAGGTTTATAATTTGTTTGTGAAAGAATTGCTATATTCAATTAAAGTTTAGTGTTTTGTATTCCCCCCTTTTATTCACTTAACTCTCTGTCCATTAGGATGCATATTAATCTGGGCATTAGTACTTTATTATTGGACCTTGAATTGTTTCTAATGTGTCTGTTTTATAATATAAGCAGCCTTAGGGTGGGCATCCCTGTCCTCTTCCCTTCACCTTTTACCTGGTTATTTTCTCAACATACATTCATGGAAGCTGAATTTTTTTGTCAGTTTTGGTGCTCGCTTGCCCACATGCCCATCCCAGAGCATGGCTGTTTGTAGGCTGAGCTTGGGTCAGCAGCCCTTGGTCCAGTGAAACTAGACTTCCCCTGCCCTCAGGAGCTCTGAATCTGACCTGTGAGAGACACAGGCACAGAGACCTTCCTTCCTGTAGGATAACAAGTGTAATAGAATGGAGAGCCATGGGTTGGGGGCCCAAGTATGGAGGAAGGCCCCATATCTGGAGGCCATCGCACTGCTCACCTGGAATCCATGGTCCAGGAGGAGGGCACTGGTACCAGCCTCCTGGACCATGAGTCTGTGCTCCCAGCATGATGTGCAGAGTGGAGGGGACAGCCGCCTGCCTACGTGGCATGAGAGGGCAGGGGGGCCTACAACCCCCACAAGGCTGGCTATCCCAGGCTCAGAGGGTGGCTCCAGTGACCACTGTGCTTTGGGCTGCTTTAAGTGATGCAACACCTCAACCAACCCAGGAAACATGGAGAGCTCTAGGCCCATCCCAGCCTTGGTCTGTGGCCTTTTCTGTAACCAGCAGAACCCAGAGATCTAGCAAGGAGGAGTCAGGATGGCAGCTGGTCACAGTTAGAGGCACAGTCTTCCTGTGGACCTCCAGGGCATTGTGTTCCTCCTGTCTTTGGTAGGCAGCAGGCTCAGTCCTGCAAGTTCTAGAACCCTGACTTGGCTAGCTTCACTCTGCCAATTTTGGGAAAAATGGACTAAAGTCTCTGGAGCTGACCCCTAGCTGAGCCTGGACCTCCCAAGAAAAGGCACTATGCAGTGATCAGAGGTACTGTCTGGGTGGAGACTGGAGGCCTCTCTTTACCTCCTACACTCAGCACCTATGGAGAGGGGCCTCTGCGCTCAGTAGGGACCCATAGTCCCTACTCTGTGCTTCTCTTCTCCCCTTTTTGGCTTTACCCCTTGGCTCTGTGAGAAGAGGGCTGTGGCCCCAGAGCCTACCACATTGGGCCCAGTAGACACTGGTGAGATACCATGAACAGGTGATGCCATCTCTTTCTGTGCTTTCCTGAGGCATCATTCCGCCTGACATTGAAAGAGAGATGGGTATTCCAAAGAGTTTATGGCTTGGGGCAGAGCTGGGGAATGTGTCAGGGGTAGGCTTTGGCCAGCCCTGGGCTTTTTGGGCTCACTAATCCTCCTGCTCCTCCTGCCCTCATCCTTCCCAGGAGGCTGAATGCTGATTCTCAGACAGGCAGAGCAAGAAGCAAGCACCTAGCAGTGGCTGTTAAGGACCCTGCTTTTATCTCTCTGTTGTGGGTAGATTTGGGGAGGTAGATGTAGTTGGGGGAGCATGGTAGAAGAACATGCCTTTATTGGTCTTCTAAGGCTGCCACAACAAAATAACACAAATGGGGAGGCTTAGGACACCAGAGATTTATTGTCTCATGGTTCTGAAGCCCAGAAGGCTGGAATAAAGATGTCAGCATGGCCATATTCCCTCTGAAGGTACTAGAGAAGGACCTCACCCATCCTCTTTCCAGGTTCTGGTAGTTTCTGGCTTGTGACAGCAAAGCTCCAATCTTTGTAAACTTTCTTCCCTATGTGCATATGTATGTGCAAATTCTTTTTATAAGGTCATGATCATAGCAGATTAAGGCTACCAATAATGACTTTATCTACAAGGACCTTATTTCCATATAAGGTTACATTCACAGGTACTGTGCTGAAGACTTCAACATATACACATTGGGAAACACAATTCAAACCGTAACAGTGTCTCTGCCTCTGCTAGTGATCTCCATATTCCTGTTGGCCCCAGGGGCTGTGGCCTATCCCAGG